>CANNZV010000639.1:0-34216 GCA_947561585.1 Caprella mutica
TTCACATCTTCGGTCATATGTAAATGTTAGATATGAGAAAACACGATAGGTAAAATATTAACTATTTTTTAAAATAGGTAGTGTTTACCTATTGCGATATTAAACATGTAGGTAGATATAACAATTATTTATCAGACAAGTAACGAACTGGGCAATTGGGGTCACTGGGGTGGGGGATATGTGTTAGCATGCAATGATGGAATCGTAACATTTTATGTTACTTAAAACATGAATAATCTTCAAGCTTGTTTGGTATTTACAATGATCTTTTATTCTGATATTGTGCAGCCATCTAATTAAGAGGTACTACAGTTTCCATCGTATTATTTTATTTATTTAATGTAAGATAGTACTTAGGTAACTGATATCATTTGGCACCAATTTTTTTTTAAGAAAACTGTAGAAACTCTTATCAGAAAAATATTAAGGAAAACAAAAAACAAGCTTGCAAAATTATTCATGTTTTAGTTAGCTCGAAATATTATGGTACCTGTCCTGTCTGATTTTCTACTGATTCTTAAGATAAGAAGAAAAAGAATTTAAAATTTGTGGCAAATTATACCTATAGGTATAATATATCTAGGTAGTATCTAGTAGGTACTATATTACAGAAAGTATCTTACACTGCTCACTCTAATCTAAAAGGCCGCCATTATCTTAATAAAGGCCACCATTATCTTGATATAGGCCACCATAATATTAGATGTGGGTACTACCTATGTATTTATCAAAAGTTTAGTAATTTTTACGGGGAGTACAATGTTGAGGGGAGGGCGGAGGGGTAGGGGTGCATTGGGGTGGATTACTTTGAGTTTTAGTATAAGTACATATGTATACTTGTTCACACCAGTTTTGACTCTCAGACAGGAATGCTCTGGCATCCATTGAGGGAGGATGTATGATGATATCATGTTGCCACCACCGCCATACTAGATACGATTGTTCTCAGATTTCCCACCGACAAAAGGTCTTAGCAGTTATCTTGAAACAAATATTCCACCGACTGTGTTGGATTATTAGGCCCATCAACCTCAAAATTCCACCGACAAGTCGGTGGGATTTACCACTAAATACAGACTGGCTTGTTATTTACATGTTTTTCAACTTATTTCACCCCTCAAATTCAAAAGTCGCCAATATACTGGCGACTTTGTCCATCCTTTGAAACATGGTCGGCTACCCGTAACCCAAGCAATAAAGCATGTCCAAACTCGCCATTTTAATGGCGAGTTTGTGACAGTTATTTTGAGCCCTTCAATTGCAAATGGCGAGTTTTATCTATTTTTCTCCTATGCTACAATGTTATTTTGGAGAGAATTAATGATAATTTGATCATTTTGGAGAGAATTTGTTGAATTTTGGAGAGAGCCCAGAGTGGAATAATAACTCATTTCAGATTGACTAGTAACTCTGTTAGGAATTTAGAATGAACAAAAATTACTCATTTTAACCCTAAAAAATGCAGAAATCAGTAAATTATTTTATAAATTTCAACTCCGCAGTGAAAACTGATGTAAAATAAGTCATTTATGCTTCACAATTGTGCTTGTTGTGATGATAAACATCACTAATGGGAATGCATGAAGTTAGGAGTAACTCTGTTAGAATTTATGTTTTCCAGTGTGGGAGAGAGCTGGAGAGAAAAATGGTGAGTTTATGAGACATACAATTTTACTTGGATTTGGTGCACTGAACTCCTCTGACTTTTAAAAAATCTGAGAAAAAGCTGCCAACATTTTTCATCAATATGTCTAGTCCTCCAACATTTTTCCAGTTTCCCCTCCAAAAATTAATGGTTATATAGGAATTAATAGCTAAGCTAAATATCCTCCGACATTGCAGGAATTATTTATTAGAGAAATTGAATATCTACCGATATATCATTGGAATTTATCACCAAATACAATCTGGGTGTTGTCCATAAGTTTTTCTTCTATACCAACTACCAAGTAAAGAGACTATAGTCTGGAGAGACTTCTGCAATGGGTTTTGCCTGGGGTTAGACTATTAGTGAAGACTCACAAGTCACAACCTCGGACCTACTAGACCTAAAGTATGTAGCCTTTCAATATTAGACTCTCATACAAACCAACACAAAATGACAAGGAAACAATTTAAATAAAACTTTATAATATTTTATGACACAACTCATGGCTTGACACTATCGAAACTCGTGTAATCGCTCAGATATTTTCAGCTGAGCACTATCTATTTTGCGGAATGGCTCACTGACTCACAGATCATTGAATATAGAAGATATCCGACTACAGTATTTTTAATTTTCTAGCGACACTTGGCAGCAGAGGAGTGCGTAACGTGACGTATCATTGGAGTTGCCTACGATTGATATATTATTTATTTTTAATTATTCCAAAAACGACAAAAAGAGAATAGTATTGAATTTAAATATGCTATTTACAATCAAAATATTTCTTCATGATATTAAACTGATAATAAAATCAAGGTCAAGGTGATTTTTTGTAGATACCCTTTTCAGCGGGTCTGTCCTCCTTCTCACTACTTCAGGCTTTTACCTCTGCCATCACATTAAAAAAAAAATTCACTTATTTTCATATTTTCAAACTTCACTTTGCATTATGCTTAATAACAAACACTTAACACTTAATTTTACACTAATCACTACACTTATTACTTTACTTATCACTACACTTATTATCTATCTATCACACTCAACTCACTGGTCATCCACACTCCAGAAAACAGCACCTCACCCCACCAAATCTCCAGCCACAACAGCTTCCCCCCTCTCCCTCAGCCTCCACATCCTGAACAGCACCCTCCTTCCACCCCTTCTCTCCGCCCCACCAAACAAACACCATCCCAAAACCTCATCCACGTCCTCCCTTCTTGGTCTATGGAGTTCAATGGATTCATTTCTTATCTCCTCCAATTCTAATATAAAGTGCTCATCATCCTCTCTTTCTGCTCCACACAACCTACACTCCACACTCTCCTCACCCCATCTCCTGCATCCCAACTTCAAACTTCTCGTTCTCGCTGCAAACCACACTCTAGATTCCATACCACCCTCATGATCTTCCTCCTTCATCTCTGTTTTAAACCTTCTGTAAATTCTCAAGCTGCTCTTCCCTTCCATTTCCTCTATCCATTCCTGATGCACTTTCTCCGCCACTCTTTTCTTTACAGCCTCCTTTGTCATTGTCTTTAGTTCCTCCTCCTCAATACCCGCCCAGCTCATACATTTCCTGGTCTGCTTCACCCATTCACTTCCCCTCCGTTTAGCCACTCTCATTACTCTCTTCAGCATTTCATTCTCTCCCTGCTCAACTCTTCTCATATACTGCAGTCTACCTCTAGCTACTCTACTCCTCACCGTTCCAATTCCCACATCTCCCCTCATTCCCGAAACAGCCACCCCTCTCGACGCCCCCAACATTCTTCTCATTGCTGCATTTTCTTGCCTCTGAATAACATCCATATCTCCTCCCCTCAGTCCCACAACCTCCGCACCATACAGCACTCTAGGCAGAACAACCCCCTTTCCAATAATCCTTTCCAATTAATACCTTGTGGCAACTTTTCTCAATAACAGAATAGGTCAGATTACTCATCTATTTCGACTTATTCACCATATCCTTCCTTTGCCCTTCAAACATATTCTTCCGATTCCCAATTTTCACCCCCAAGTACCTAATTTCTTCCACCACAGCCATACCTGCTATTTCATTCACCTCACCTCTTAAATTGAACAACATGCACTGGCTCTTCCCTGTGTTCACCTCAAGTCCATATCTTCCTGCCACTCTCTTCAATTCCTCTATACCTTCCTCCGCTTCTTCCACACTTCCACCAAACAGCAATCCATCATCTGCATAAAACAAACTTCTCACCCTCACATCCCCCACCTGTACTCCTCTCATCTTCCTTCTCAAAGCTTCAATTATTCTATAAGTAATCAATTTGAACACCCCTGTCTGATACCACTCTCCACTTCCATCTCAACGGCACTCCCACATCCCAACTCCACTCTGGTCCTATCTCCGCAATATACCTCCTTGAACAATTCTATCACTCTTCCCTCCACCCTGTACTCCCTCAACACCTCCAGCACTGTCTCCCTCCTAATTGAATCATACGCCTTTTTGAAATCAACTGCTACCAATACCAACCCCTCCCTCCTCCTATACACCTCGTGGACACACTCCTGCAGAACAAACAAGTTGTCCTCAATCATCCCTCCTGGTGTGAAACCTATCTGCTCATCCATCCTCATCCCGCTCTCATCTATATGTTCCTCAATTCTATCTTTAAGCACCGCCATCATCATTTTATACGAAACATCCGTCATAGCTATTGGTCTAAGGTCCGCCGCTGTTGGTTTCTTCTTCTTTTTCAACATTACTGTTCTTGACCTCTTCCAGCTTTCCGGAAGCTCTCCCGACTCTACCACTCTTCTATAGCTATTCTTCACTCCCTCCAAAAATCCATCGCTTTTCCCCATTATTTTATACATTTCCGGTTTCAGTCCATCCACTCCTGCACTTCTGTTTTTCAGCTTCTCTATCACTTTCTTTATTTCTTACTTCTCCACTTCTACGTCCATCACCTTCACATGTCTGTATCTGTCCAGCACAATTCTTGGTAGATCCAATCTCACTTGTTCTTGCTCCTCTCTCTCTTGTCTCCTTCTCAGTTCAAGTTCTTCATCATATCTTCCCCTGATCTCCTCTGTCCACATTTCTTCCATCCTGTTTGGATGCATTTGATATATCCCCTGCCAGAAATCCCTCACCTCCTCTTTCATCTCCTCCCCCTCCAACATACGTCCCTCCATGTTGTAGATTTTCAGATCTTCTCTTTTCTCTTCTTTTCCTCTTAGTTTGTTGATTCTTTTCCAGAGTTCTTTACCTCTATTTCCATTCCTTATTTCTGACGCCAATCTCTCCTCATGTAGTCTCATTTCTCTTGCTATCCTTTGTGCCACTTTCTCTTTTTGCATTGTATACCTCCTCCTTGCCTTCCACTCCTATCCAGTTTCTGTGCTCCTTGTTCAATTTTCTTCTCTTCTTTATTTCCTCCCTCACCTTCTCATTCATCCATGGTTGTTCTATCTTCCCACTCCTTCCAACTTTCCTCCTATACTTTGTCTTCAGTGTTCTATCAGCTACCTTTCTCAAAAAACCATTTATTGTTTCTATGCTCATCTCTTCCACCCCTAACAACTCCTCCTCAACTCCAGCTTTAAACTTTACATTCCTCTCCTCTGTAAACTTATAGTACTCTGCTTCATGCCACTTCTCAGTCTCACGTCTCTCCTCTCCACTCTTAGGTAAGTGTCCACTACACAGTGGTCCGAAACTTCAATCACCTCCCTATTCTCATCTATTTTCATTTCCACGAATCTCTCGTACAGTCTCTCATTCAACATCACCAAGTCAATCGCACTTCTCTGTTCCCCCCTCTCCCATGTGTATATCCCCTCACATTTTTCATCACAGTTCATCACAAATTATACATTTATAAATAATACAATTATTACTGTTCTGTACGTGTGTGTGTGTGTTCAGTACGAATTTGAAGCCTTGGTTTATTTCTGATGCAATATCATGAGCAGAGGGTGTGCGCTGTATTTTCTGTCTAATTCAATAATTTTCTTATCTTTCATCAAAATTAACTGGTGAAAAATGGGCAATGCGCGAAAATGTTCATTTAGATATTCACCAATACATCTAAAGATGGGTACAAGTTGTTTTTATTCAGGAAATATGATTACAATCTGAGGGTAAAGGCTTGCAACAATGGCGTTGAGACTGAACAGTTTATGAACACTCTTCGGTTAACTCGTAATATTTTAATTTCGACTTCGATTCTTGTTTTCTATTTTATAATAAATATACATTAAAATATATAAGACTTTAATTAACCTATTCTCCTGAAAATTAAAATTTCCATATCTGCTTATAGGAAGTAAAAGCAAATGTAGCTCTGACCGTTATATACAGTGGCGTCCAAAATTAAGGAACAAATATGGAATCTTCAAAATCTCTACAACTAACAAGTAAATTTTCGTAAAAATTTCAGCGTACGTAGACATGAATTAGTTACACCATATCCTAAATTTTCAGAAAGTTTGAAATTAAACTACAAAAGTTATTGGACATTTTATTAAATACATGTGTCCAAAATTAAGGAACAATAAAGGTAATATATGTTCAGATATTACTTTATCCTGTTTTCTGGTGATAACGATGGAGATTAAGAATGTAAATATTGTTTATCATCGCTGCAATTTGTCATTCCTGTTTCAGCTTCGGTGGTGGCAGGACGTGTCGTTCTTGACTAAAAGGTTACGTAAAACTGGCTCCATTTCAGATAGTTATTTTCATGCTCACCGTTTCTTCCCATAATTACAATAGATATTACGGAGTAGTGAGCTGTGAGTATTGAATCTAAGTACTGGAATTATCTTCTGCTATTGTTTTTTAGATCAGATACCAGTAATAGGTACTATCTATTTAACATTTTCCCTTTTTTTGTTTCAAACTCTCACTCTATCAAATATACCTTGGTATATTTTCAATCTACCATACCACCCCACTATCTACTACCCAGGTGCTCTCTTTCATAAACTGCAGGTTTATGGTAAGTTGAGTACCAGGGTAGATATCCAGGTAGTTTGTAGATTTCTCCCTCCCTTTTTCAATTCTATCTGTCTTTTGCCTCCCTTGTTTACTTTTTAGGTATAAAATCTATTCTGTTGTTCATTAAAAATTTTCTTTGTAGGTAATGGTATTGGTAGATTCTAAGATAAGAGATAGTTAGTACCTATATATCATACCATATTTATCTAGATTGTACCTATTATCTAGGTATATTTTGTTATTGATACCTTTTGTTGGTATATCAATTTATTTAGAATTAGACCTAACTCTAAGCTTGTAACATTTTACCTAAGATTCCTATAAGTATACTGTTAGCCCAGACTGGAAAACATAAATTCTAACAGAGTTACTCCTAACTTCATGCATTCCAATTAGTGATGTTTATCATCACAACAAGCCCAATTGTGAAGCATATATGACTTATTTTACATTAGTTTTCACTGCGGAGTTGAAATTTATAAAATAATTTACTGATTTCTGCAGTTTTTAGTGTTAAAATGAGTAATTTTTGTTCATTCTAAATTTCTAACAGAGTTACTAGTCAATCTGAAATGAGTTATTATTCCACTCTGGCTGTTAGCCGCATAGTAAATAAATAGTTAAAAAGTATACTAAGTTTCGAATTCAAGTTTTCAAGTTGTTCCAGTCTTCAGAAACGATGTAAATAAACAAATGACGTCACATATGGAATTGAAAAAATGAGAATTGTATAGGTGCGGCAAAATAATCGATAGAATATGTCAATAAACAATATGTTTGGTTAGCTTCCAGTACCTAGATAACTTTTATATATTTAAGTACGTTGTACAAAATACATCCATGTTAAATCAGTTGAGTTATAATCAACATTAACACTATACCTAATGTACATGGAATACTTGCGTGCCATATAATATTTTCTTTAAATATTCCATCTGTGTCTGGTTATGGATGGTATAATGCAGTGATTTCCATAGTAATGTTTAATATAATACTGTATTGAATGTATTCTATAGAGTTTTTATGGATATTTCTTCATATATATTGAATAATTCGCTTGAAAAGTTGAAAACTTGCCTATGCAATTGCAACCTACCAACAGTAACCTCTTGCTAACCAGGCTTAGTGGCTGGCTACTTTACGGTTTTTACTTTACCTATGGCTAATGGGCTACACATTCTACATTATTATTATTTTTGGGGGCTGTCAGGCTGAGTACATTAGACTTTCTCAAATTACAATTAGCTATGCAATGTATGACAGTAAGTCACAGTCACACTGTCACAGTATGAGCATAGGCCACTCCGCACTCGTGACTCTGGAAAATACCTTAGGAGACTAAGGCTAACAGATGAATTTTAGAGGCTAAATGCAGCTGATTATACAGTTCCCATTAATTTATTACTGTATTTTAATGTTTGCTAAACTCCAACAGAGTCAGTGATTAATGATTAGTCCATCAGAAAAGACCACTTTTTTCCAGAATCCAGAGTAGAGCATAGCTGCATAGGATGATAGGTACTAGCATAGTCTTCATAGATAGCCAATAGTCTAGCCTCCTAGCCTTAACTTCATGTCCCACTCTGCATTATGTGTCCTCTGACTCCTGTGTCCTGCCACAGCAGCAGATTCAGAATCTCATGCAGCTAAATTAATGGTTAGGTACATAGGAATTAATTCAAGATTTCCTGCAGTCTGCAGAGATCTACAATTTCTAAAATTGGGCTCATATTTATTGCTCAGTAAAATACTTGTAGTAAATATAGGAGGAAATTAATGATTGTTCACACAGAAAATGTTAAAAATGTCCCATGTTCTGCAGAGTTTTGGATAAATGTTCCATATTCTGCAGTCTTCTTCTAACACCCAGACTGCAGAATATGGAACATTTTTCCAATACTCTGCCACAAATGTGAGCCCAATTTTAGAAATTGTAGATCTCTGCAGACGGCGGAAAATCTTGAATTAATTCCTATGTTACCATTAATTTAGCTACGGTAGATTTAGAGTTAATTCCTGTGTAACCATTAATTCAGCTGCAGGAGATTCTGAATCTGCTTATTCTGCTATTGACTCAGTACTGAGAGTCAGAGAACTAGTCTGAATGTCAGCAAGTTAGGTATATTCAATGATCAATCCACTACTAAATATTTGTATAATGGTATAGAATAGGAAAAATTATTTAATAAACTCAATTTTTTCCTTGGAGAGGTCTTTTTAAGTTTTGATTAGCTACAAATTTCCACATTGACAATCACAATATATTAGTAGTTTTTTCAAATTTCCAGCAATGACCTCAATCATTGGCGATGATTTGTTCTTAAAATTATATATCAATTGTTAATTTGTTGATTTCTAAATTAGTTTGTATGTTAAGGTTCATTAATTTTTCTAATCATGTTTTCAGATTGATTTTCATTTTTGAAAACTCAGAACTTAAAATATTTGGTGGTACAGAATTTCCACTGTTTTATCACAATAAAATAATCCTGATTACAATCTCATAGCTACAAGGTGATCAATATTCGCATGGGTCCAGGGTATATCCATTTTTCAAGGTAATTATAAAAATGTCTGTTAATAGTAGAATAGTTGATGACACAGATTTTTAATGGATCAGAAAGTTATAATTTTTTTATTCCTAATACAGTTTTATTTATTAATTTACTTTCTACAATATTTGGATATAATATGTAATATGTATTACTTTATGATAATATTTTTGTGTCAAGTGCATTTTTAGTTTTTAAATTTGGATTGATTTTTGCATTTGAAAGTATCCAATCAAAATCTCAATCTTGAATAATTTCATATGATCTTATTAATTTAGTTTTTAATATTTTTCAGCTGCAGCATACTCTTGGGACTAGACTTTACATGCTATTGGAAACTGGAGCACAGAGTATTGCACCATTTAGAATGGTGGTGAAGGAAATAATACTCTAGGCGTTAAAGAAATATACTTCAATTGTATAGAAAGAAGCTTAATTTTCTTATTGAATAACTATTTATTTATATTAATAATTTTATATTCCTAATAGAATCACTTGTTGTATATCTTACTCTCAAGAATCACTTGTGGTATATCTTACTCTCATAAATAAAAACACTAGGGAAGTAGTGGAATAATCGTGATAATTTTATTTTGAGATTCAGTGAATCTCAAAAACACATCATCAGTGAATATATAGAATTGAATGTTCCCTATAATTACATTTTCTCATCCCTGTGGATTTGTTTGTCAAATAAAAGTATGCTACAATGCAAATAAATTATAGTTAAAATATATTGTTTATAACTATCCTAAAGAGTGTTAATTCAAAGATGCTGAAAAACATCAAATAATTCATTAACTATTTTACAACCACTGAAGAGGGAAAATCTATACTTAATTAAAATAATACTACTAGTCTACTTTAAATATATATTGTGTGTCCACAAAAAATATATCCACTGACTTGATTATGCATGTTATCGTTCTATGATGACATGCATAATGTATTGATACCATAGATACGTAGATTAATTGATGAATTATTTGTAGTACTTATATTCAATGGCTGTGGATACATTTTTTAATATTTATTTACATAAATTCTTTCAGTTTAAAATACCTTATAATGTCCTAATCAAATATGTACATGAAAAATAACCACACATTTCAGTGATAATTATACCTTTTCACTCTGAATATTCATTCTTCGCTTGTTCACTGCATGGTTAAGGCCCGCTTCACACTTGCATTTTTAACACCGTGGAAAAAAGCTCTTCTTTACATGTGTTTACACTTGCGTTTTTTTATCGCTGATAGAAAAAACACATAAATTGCATTTTCTCCACACTGTTCATAATGCAAGTGTGAAGCATGCTGTAATCTTGCAATTAACAAACGAAGAATGAATATTCATAGTGAAAACTTCAATGAAATTCAAATGTTACTGAAGTTGTTCTATTTCCAAATAGTTTACAAGGAAGAAGTGTAAGCACCTTGTATTATAATGTCTACCATTATAATTTTCTTTTCATTTTATTCACTGCCTTTTAGTAAGTAAAATCAAGAAGAATAACCTTCGCGCAATGACAAAAAAGTCGCCCTCACTCTTTGCTCACCTTTTCTTAAACTATGTCCATCAGCTCAAAATTGTTTTTACTTGTTAATAGTATAATAAGAGGCGGAGAAAATGAGATCAGGATACAGTTTTTTCGTCTATTGGGTAACGATTTATAAATATTTGAAAAAGTGGAAACATTTTTGTGGCCATACTGTAAAAGAAAAATTGTGTGTTCACTGAACCCCATGCTTTACAACATTAACTAGCTATATTATTCAGTCACCAAACATAAGTTCAACGAATATATATTTATTAATTAATGATTTAGCTGTTTTCTAATTTTTTATTATAGTTAATAGCTACTCATGATTGAATGGGTGGTAGAAATAATGTCACAATTTTGAAACTGAATGATTTATTTTCAAAAAAATTTCATATTACATTTTTTCTTCCGATTTTCCTCTTTAGCATTACTATTTAAGATTTGACTGCGAAAATATATTCTGCATCGGATATAATATTCTAAAACTTCTCGAGGAATATTTGCAAATCTTCATAGCACATTCACGATAAAGATTCGCAACAGCATTATATTCTTCGATCAGCTCTAAGTTGTGATGTTTTCGGAAGATATCTTCTGCAATCACCAAACTTGCTTCATATTAATTATTCATTGTGTTCATTTTGCATCCTCCATAGTTCTTCATGCTAGTTCAAATACCAAATTCACCTATGTTGATATAACCAAGGTATGTAGCTAATTATTTAATGAAGACCTCAATATTTCACAAAAATACACACTCTGTTCAAAATCTTACCATTGACATTACCAATATCTTGCATTGGCTCACAATAAATGGGTCCAAACGATGTGCCTGGGAGTGGTGCCTGTGATTCCAAATATTGAATGTTTCTATCAACTTCACCTATTGTATCACCAGGGCTTTTCATCTTATTAGGACCTAAAAACTAAATGGTTAAGTATGTGGAATAAATCAATAACAGCTTAGCTTCCAAATGATCATAAAATGTGACAATTGAAAAAAAATTATCTACATAGCTATAAATACTCAAGAAATTTGGTATATTTCTATAATGATTTATAAATATAAGAATGGCTTCATTTTTAATTGTGATATCTACTTACATACAATTGTATTGTTGTTCATACCTAATGTTATGCCGTAGGCCCGTACAGCTCTTCCTTCTCTTGAATGACGAGACCCTGTGAATGGTGAGCAAGTGTGAAAAATACAAAACATAGAATATTACTATTTCTCCCAACAGTTTGTTGAAGAAACTTCACGTAAAGTGATAAATGATGATAATAATTTATTGTAGATAATATAGGATATTGAACTAAAAATATTTATCTTTGAGAGACCAGCTTTTATAAACACATATAGCCTAGATAGTACTCAAAAAATATTTCAAACAGTTAATTAGTGATATTTGCCAATTGGTTATGTTAAACATCATTCAAAAAGAGTTTTTGGAAATATCCAACAATATCTAAAAGCTGAGCGACGTACTAATGTATGGATCGCCAAGTACGTTCTATCAAATGGTCTCAACATAAATGGCTGTTATCTGGTTTGTTGTACTGCACAGTTCATGATTGTTTGATGATCTAGTAGGGGAGTTTGGGGCCGGCATGCCCGTGACGCCCCCCGATACTTCCAACTCGTAAGTTTTTACTTTCACCTCAGACCAAAAGTTTATAATTTTTACCTCATAAAAAACTATTACAGTTTTCTATGATAATTTTGATTTTCTATTCCAAATTAAACATCTCAAATAATTAAACTGGGTATTATTAACATTGAATTCAGGTGCAGTCAGTCATTAATTTGATACAATAATCATCAAATCCACTACATAGCTATATCATAAATCTTCATTCAAATTACCTATTTGATAGAACGTACAGTGATGCGCCGTACTGTGTTGAGCCGCTCAGCTTTTACATATGTATCAAAATATGTTTAATTAACAAACTAACCTGATGATATTGAACCTTGACTAATGACTAGACTCTGAAGCAAAGGACTTAGAGTATGGGTTCACAACTTCACAGTGGCCAGTGGGAGGCTGGGAGCAGCATCACTAAGAAAAAGCTTCAAATTTTGATCAGGAACTGCATCATCAGTGATTTTCCTGATGTTTTTTGGAGGCTTAATATTAAGCAATTCAAACTTCAACATTCTTTTCAGTTGCAAATAAATTACTGAAGTGTCTACTACATATCTTAGCATATTGTGTATTAATTTTATCTTTTCTATTACACTTTACAGTCTAAATTCTTGAAAGCTTTTTATTTTTTGGAAATGAACAATAGGTACTCAACATTCTCCATCAATTTCTTTGCATCCAATTTCCAAATACAGCACAAGAATTATTATATATTTTTGGCATTGTCACCTAATGAAGTAGGCAAGTAGTATAACAGTCTAAAGTCTGGACTTATATCTCAAGAATTTTTATCAAAAATTTACATAGGTAACTGGTAGGCCTACCTAATATATTAGTATTATAGGTAGTATAAAAAAACGAAGAAAATTATTTCATTCTTTATAGCTAGCTAGGATATGTCCAAAAAAATTAACTAGGCACCTACATTTTTCTCTTCAAACTTCAAAGGTACCTAGTTTAAATGTAATTTGTTAAAATCTATTTTTTGAAATACCTAGGTACCTACCAGATTGGCTGCTTGGTACTTAGGTATAAGTCTTATAAGATGACTTATTGGCAAACTTATAGTTGAAAAGTGTAAGAAAACTTATTGTCTATTGTAAAAGGTTATTTTAAGCACATTTTGACGAATGAAATTTTCCATAAAAATTCTTATTTAATCAGATAAATGCAAAATTGTCTTAAATCCTTCAGTCACCTTTGCTCTACTGAAGGATTTGAAGGCTATTAAGTAGAATATTATTAGTCAATAGAGTGTAAAACGTCATAAAAACACAATTTTATTTAAGTTAATTTCCATGAAAACGCACATTTAACTGGATAACAGCAAAGTACTTATTTAAAAATAACGGAAACACCATGATGTGACGTCATTCGGTCACGTGACTCACGTCTATGTAGTATTTTCGGATGTTCCAATATTGTACTTAGTATACTTGTCTATCTATTTACTATGGTTAGCCGTATTGTTTAGGTAATACCGTAATCACAATCATGAACTCAATTACTAACCAGAGTAATTTAAATATGGAGGAATCTGTTGACTCTAATCCAGAAGATTTATTTCAATTAGTTGGTAACAAATATGAAATCCCAGAAACTTGTCCTCTCCCTGAGACACAAGATATTGAGCCAAATAGCAGTCCAAATACAGAAGTGACCATTCCAGAAACCTATCCTCTTCCGGAAACCCAAAGCAGCTTGGCTGGTGTCTGCGAGATGGAGTCCTCTCTCCGATTGAGAACCCTCTGAATAAAACCAAAAAGTTCAATTTCCCTACTAATGCAACACTAGTGAGCAATGGATCTCAGAATCAAAACACTATAATTTTGAGACAGCTGAATGGAGATAGACAGGGCTCACGGTTTTTAAGCCATGATCCAGTTGGTATTGCTCTCTGTCTGTCTAACATTATTCCAGACACATTGATCAAAGATGTCAGAATTAACCGAAGGAAAAATATAGTGGCTGTAGAACTGGTTAAGCCTAATTTTGACTCTATTTCAAAGCTTCTAAACATCACAGAGATAGGCAACTGCTCTGTCAAGGGATATAGAGCATCAGAAGGCATTAGTGGCCCCCACTGCTCTGGGGTGATCAGTCCAATTGGAATGGAGACAGACCTCGATGATTTGAAGCGCCTAATAATCTCGAATGAGGAAGTTATCAAGGTGACTAGATTGTCAAAATTCTCTGGT
The DNA here is from genome assembly GCA_947561585.1 of Caprella mutica. Classification (NCBI taxonomy): domain Eukaryota; kingdom Metazoa; phylum Arthropoda; class Malacostraca; order Amphipoda; family Caprellidae; genus Caprella; species Caprella mutica. The sequence goes on from CANNZV010000639.1 coordinate 14,566, forward strand.
GGAGTAAAAGAGGATTCAACAGCAGTAAGATTATAATTCTCAGGGAAGGTACTACCTGAAAAAATTAAGTTGGGCTATATGTCCTTCGAAATAAGGGAATATAACCCGCCCCCTCTACGCTGCTATCGCTGTCAACGCATCGGCCATATGTCTGGTGGTTGCACTGCAACTGAAAGATGCATGATTTGCAGTGGCAACCACAGGAAGAGTGACTGTAATAATAAAGAAAACCCTAAATGTGCAAACTGTGGGGAAGGTCATGTGGCTAGCTCTCGCATTTGTGCCTTCAACACAAAAGCCACTGAAATTTCTAAACACATGAGAAATGGGAAATCATTTATGGATGCAAAAAGAATTGTAGATTCCAAGCTCCCAAAGGAGAATGAACCGCCAATTCTTATACCTGACAAAACCAGCAATACGTCTCCACAAACTCAAAAGGAGAATCCTCCTTTTGCTACAAAGGATCGATCATACAGCAATATTGCTGCTGGTCCTTCTTCACTTATTAATGACTCAACATCAAGTAAACCAAATAATTATAACAACAAGCCAGATCCCATCATAGAATGCCAAAGTATGATTAAAAAGTGTCTCTCTGAATTTTTCTTCGGAATGTCTGGTTTCTTGTAGGAAATTATCTCCCATTTGGGATCAGCGGTTGATGCAGATCAAATGATAGATGATGCCGCTAGGAAACATTTTTGCAATGTATCTACCCTAAGCATTCCAGAAGTGATGCCTTCGGAAACAGATGCAGGAGTTATCTCTTCAGATGCGGATGGCACAACAAATAATAATCATGAAGCTCTAACAACAAAAAAAAAAAGAAAGGCAAAAAAGGAAAGAGAAAAAAAAGTTTCAGTGAGGCTGAAAATGATAGAGCCCACCTAGACAGAGCGACCAAAAACAAAAAAACTCATTAATGGACAACTACCAAATCAATAAATTAAATAGATCTGAAAACACGGAAAACATGCTTCACATATATCAGCTTAATTGCAACTCGCTGTCAAATAAATTAGCAGAAATTAAATATTACATATATAGAAATAAACCAGACATTGTGTGTTTATGTGAGACATTGGTAAAGAAACAGGAGCCTAAATTTATTGGTTACAACGTCCTGTGGAAACATAGAGATGGAGACAAAGGAGGTTTGGCTATTCTCATTAGACACGACATCAGCTTTAAAGAATTAAATTTCAATCCTTTCCCTGGTGGAGGTCTTGAACTCCAGATAATTGAGTTTGCTGAACAAACTGGCATCATTAGACTAGCCAACATTTATAATCCCCATAAAAATATTTTAGTCCCAGAATTTAACCATTATCTTAATATACTAGGAAATAGATGCATTTTATTTGGAGATTTCAATGCTCACTCCCCATTGTGGGATAACAGAGGTCGGTCAAATAGCACAGGAAAAAACATAGAAAGAATATTAGAAGAAGTAGGGGTAGAATTAGCAGTAAGGGGTTTTAGAACCAAGAGGGTTATGTGCATTTTTTGCAGGCGGGAGCAGTCGGCGGCCAACCTCGCTCGACATCAGAGGGGCTGCGGTGGTCGGGAGCCGGAGGAGGGACCGCGCCACTGACGGGGGCGTTTGTTCATGATGATGAACATTGATGCGGTTCACCTTAATGCTACTATAGAATAGATGTCAATTGTGAGTAAACAAATTTTCTTGTCTAAAAAATAGAGAGATAGCCTACCCTTTTTCAAATCTAATATGATTGTTACAAACTGGCAGCGTAAAAGATTTCATAATCTTTGATAACTAATGCGGAATAATTCATGCATAGGTAGAATTTGCCATCAAGCTATAGCTAATGATTCGCATGTATATTCTTACATAACCTAATCTTTTTCTATACATTTCAGCCAAATCCCACACCACCACGAGATTTTGTGTCATTGGAAGAATCACAAATTACAGAGATGCTGCAATTTAAAGGAGAAGTGAAGCTCTTTGGATCCATGAACTGTGACACCGTTTCAAACAATGCATCAGCATATTTTGCTGGATATGTAGCTGCCAAATTAAATAAGTATCATTTAAGAACTCAGAAGAAATCCATGCATGAATGCAGTGCTTCTTGCAACATTTTCGCTTCCCAAAGTGATGATTTGCATCTTTTTACGTCCTTTAAGGAGTTTGAAAATAAATCAAATTCACTTTAGGGGCTCAAGTACTGTAAAGAAGCATTCATTGATGTAGTTGTTAGTTATGAGACAGTGGTTCTCTACTCTCTCCATAACTTCCCCATATCCGTGGCTTCACCAACACTGTACGTAAGTTAATCAAAACTCATTGTAAACACCTCACATTTTGCGATCCTTCAATATCAGTGTACTTGATTGAATTCTATGTAAGATATGAGAGTGTTTCATTTCATCAAATCTGTTAACTCAAAGCTACTAGAACATCGTGGCTCATCTGACAAAATTAAGAAACTTGGTAATAAGTAGAAATCTCTGTAAATGTTGTACATTATTATATAGCTGCATTTATATTATAAAATGAGTCATATTATTTAGGATATATTGTTGTATAGTTCTTTCTGTACGAATAGATTAATTCATTTGTTAAATAATCATTCATTCTATATATCTAATATTGCATTATATCATAAATTATCATCAGAGTTTATTCAAATTCATGAATACTATGAAGCTTAACTTCATTGAGAAGTGTATTGGTTGGTACTTTTTTTGTGATAAATATTGTTATTCTACCTGTGATAATGAACTAGCTACTTAATTCTTAAGGTATCAACATACTAAATAGATGTATTTATTATGATTGCAGATGTATTTATTATGATTGATTTTAATTATCCAGATAATATGGAAAATTAATGTTTATTTAGTCATGAACCAACACTCACTTCAGGTAATTTGGCGTGGAGAATGAAATGTAGTAGTCGAGTGACCGGAGGAAATTATAGAATCTTCTTAAACATATGGTAGTGATAGATTGAGGGGACCGTCCCCAGATCTGGAAAATATTTTTATTAATGAAGTTATGGTTCTGAAACTTAATACATGTATATAAAGTTGAATTCTCTAGCGTTTTTGTTCGTGACATTTTTTCGATTAGACGCATAGAAAAAAAGTTATTCTAAAATTCGAACGAATTTAAAACTGGTTTTCAAATATGGACCTCTAATACAGTTTTGAAACTACAGCTTTGCGGTTTTTTCATTCGCTTCTCCATACCACTTTCTACAAAACAATTGAAAGCGATTTTTGAATTTCGATATTTTTTCGAAAAATTCGATTTTTTCGAAAAAATACTAAAATTTCCAATTTTTTTTATAAATTTATATTTCGAAAAAACACAATTCGAAATTCAAAAATCGCTTTCAACTTTTGTAGAGAATAACCAGGATAATCGAATGAAAAAACTCGCAAACCCGTAGCTTCAAAACTGTAATAGAGGTCCACGTTTGAATACCAAAATATGTAGCTATTTTGAAGTGCATCAAAATGGTATTCATGCTACCGACCATGTTTTTTTGAAAAAAAAAATGAAGCTACAGTTCTGAAACTTCACACCCATGTATAAAATTGAATTCCCTATTGTTTTTGTTCCTAACATTTTTTCGATTAGACCCATAGAAAACGAGTTATTCGTACTAACAGAGCTCTATACCCACCCCCCCCCCCCCCTCTCCCCAGGGGCATAGCGTCACACAGGCACACTTTAGAGTTCCGATTTTTTGTACAATCATTTGTAAGGTTGTTAGGTACCTATTTATGAAATAAAAAAAAAACTGGAAAATATTATAACAAGAGCCCGGACAAATGCCATAAAGTAATAAATATCATAAACTCCTAAAATGATGCGAAGTCTTATTTTGGACATTTTATTTTATTAAATAATTTGGTAAGTCGGTAAAGTTGATGGGTTATTTTGACAAGTTTATAGAACGTTATAATTCAATCAAAATCTGTCTGAATTATTATAGTCACCACTGTATCTAGTTTTCTGTGATTCTTTGCATCAATTTTTTAGCACATACTCTGCCATGCATAAAATAGTGAATAATAAACTATTCAAAGAAAGAGATATGTAGAACCTAGGGATATTTGTAATATTTACAGTAGAAAAACTGCCAGGCGACAAAAATTGTGTTTTGTCGTGTAAGTGGTTTTTGCTGCACAACATTTTCAGAGTATCTTAATTTGTCGAATTATCTAATGTATGATTTGTTTAATCTGAGGTTGTCTACTACGAGGGTTTGCTAAAAATACAAATTTCGAATTTAATATTGGTATTAGTTTCATTTCATGAATTTCAATTTACCTAACTTTTTTTATAATACTTTTAGGTTAAATTTGAATAAATATACTATGAACTAGATTCATTGAATTTTTAAGGGATGAATTGTTTATTTGTTTTCACCATTTTTTTTCATTCAAACGTACTAAAAACTGTAAATTTTATATTTCAAAATGCTGATTTATTCGTTGTAAATACCTATTTATTAATCCTAAAAGTGTATGCATAAGTCTTAAAATGCCATTTTTTAGATCCTAAAATACCTTTTACTAGGTCCTAAAATGCCTTTTATTAGGTCCTAAAATGCCTTTTTTATAGGTCCTAAAAGTCCGGGCTCTAATTATAACCCTAGTACACAGAGAAATATACGAAACCTAAAACAGATAATAATTCATCGCACACACACAAACAATCCTGCCAAACGAACTTTATTATGGGGTTAAAAAATTAAAATAACTTAAAATTGATCGAACTATGTGGCGAACAACAGAATAAAATTACCCAAATGAATGAGATTTGTAAAAAGGGGCAAAGTAAAGAAACGAGAATGTAAAGAAAGATTCAATCATTGCTAATAAACTCTAACCAAAGATTATAGCAATCTAATTGCAAGGGACTTCAGAAGAGAAGGAGTACAAAGAATAGATAGTAAAGAAAATTCACTACTGCTGCAAACTATAAATAAAGCTATAACACTTTATTGCAAGAGAATTCAGAAGAGAGGAGTTACAAAAATAATTAGAATAGATATGACTAAAACTATTGTGACCATTGCAAATAGGAAAGAACATCTGGAGAAAAGAATTTTCATTTATTATTCATCCAGCTTAAGGGAAGCAATTTAAAAAAAAACTTAAGGGGACTCTCACACGGTTTTTAATTTTTTTCTTTATTACTAAAGATAAAAATTTGAAACCTCTCACATGTTTGTATCATGTCTTTTGTATATACTTTAATTTAGGAATTATTTTTGTGCAACCCCCCTCTTGCCCTTCACCTCCAAACAGAGGGTTTCATAAAAAATAATTAACTCAAAACTAAGAGATAAAGATATGTGGTTTTCAAAAAAACTATATTGCTATGGAGTTTTTACATAAAATTACACTTCGTGTGTATCATTCATGGAATATATAGTGCAAATCATTTGCAAATAACTGTTTTTTGTAGTTTCCGAAAATGATGAAGCAGTAGTGCCTGATTTGGAAGATATTCAAGAAATGATTTCATTCAAGGATACAAGCACTCCAAAATTCAGTCATATCAATGACAAGTATAAACATTGGTTCAAAAAATTTGCCCATTCAATGTCTATAAAAATGATTTCGGATACCCTGACTTCAGGAAGAGAACTAATTGATGCCATCATTGTCAGTTATTGATTGTGACTTCCATCATCGTTTTCAGAAAGTCTGTGGGTCGGACAATCATTTTTTGTCCTACTCCCAACTTTCGAAATACCCTTAAATATTTAAAAGAAAATCTTAAATGTACGTTTGAAGAAGAATTCAATATGGGTAACTTGAAAAAAGATGGCTTAAAGCCTATTGAAGAAACAATACTGCATTTTTGTGAAGGTTATCAAGAGTTGAGACTTTTACTAATGATGATTATCATTTGAAAGTGTGTAAGCCAGTTTTCTTTTCAAATGAACCAGGAAACTAGTTGGATTTTTAATTCACCACTAGAGATTCTAAAAGTCACGATTTGCTGTTTAAAAAATGTGTCAGTTGATTTCGAAATTTAACTCCTCAGTAACGATCATTGTGACCGATAGAGAAAATTTCAAAAAGGTATAATGAATTCAATACAGGAGAATGTACCTCAAACTAACTGGCTAAAATTCTAAATTGCTGTAATAATTTGATGACCAATGAATATCTACAATTGGTTACAAAGGGGTTATTAGTAAAGCAAAGGGGTAGACAGCGCCTTTTAAGCGTGGGTGTAGGTCATAAGCCCCCCCCCCCCCCCCGTTATCAAATCCTTATTTACCTATACTATTTAATCCTTATTGACACTTTCGTAGTTCATTACTGAAAAGACATGATAAAATATATGTATATCGGGGGGGGGGGGGGGGGGGGGGGGGTTGCCTGAACCCCCTTGCCAGGTCATAAGGATTAAAAAACAGGGAGGGGGGGGGGGAGGGGGCTCGTGACCGGGGGACTCTTGACCGTACCCCCTTAAAAGGGTGTAGGTCATGAGCCCACCCCCCCGTCACGAGCCCCCCTGTTTTCAAATCCTTATTTACCTATATTATTTAATCCTTATTGACACTTTTGTAATTCATTACTGATTAGACATGAAATATATGTATATCGGGGGGCGGCACGCCCCCCTATATACATATATTTTATGTCTAATCAGTAATGAACTACAAAAGTGTCAATAAGGATTAAATAATATAGGTAAAAAAGGATTTAAAAACAGGGGGGCTCTTGACCGGCGGGGCTTATGACCTACACCCGATAAAATGTGCCCGAGAGAAGATCAGGAGGAACCCGAAAAGGTCAATACGATTGTTAGCAAAAACAGCTAATGTGAGTCCCAGTCTCACAGAACATTGAGAAGAGTTGTCAAAGAAGACCTAAAGATGTCCTGTTTCACCCTCCAAAAGAGACAGACTCTGTCAGAAGCTGTAAAGAAAAAGAGATTGGAGAGAAGCAAAGCACTTCTGAGAGAATTGAAGTCTGGCACGGCTGGTGAAATTGTTTGGTCTGACGAAAAAATTTTCACAGTGGAAATGGCTCACAACCGGAGGAATGAAAGAATAATTGGTAAAAGTGCAAAAGACATCCCATAAAACCAAAAAACTGTCCACAGAACCATGAAACCTGTTTCAGTAATGGTATGGGCCGCTGTTTCAGAAACTTGGAGATCTCCTTTAATTTTTGTGGAACAAGGCGTCAAAATCAATGCTAAATGTTATATTGAGAATATTTTGACGTCAATGTTGGAGTCAGCTAAGGATCACTTCGGTAATGACACTCTATGGACATTTCAGCAAAACGGCGCGCGTACTTCACATACTGCAAATGTCACTCAAAACTGGTGCCATGACCATCTTCCACGGTTTTGGTCCAATCAGGCGGCTAACATAGCCGTTCCGAGCCGTTACAATCGTGTTAGCTTCTAGTGTAGATTTAGAAACGAGCGAGAGTACACGTGTGTGCGTCGCTCTCAGACCTGACTGAGTATGTTGAGTAACGGTTCTCGTTAGCACAACAGCTGATGTTAACTTACACATTATTCTTCAAAATACTTTAGGTATCTGATCATTTTGCTCAATAATTTTCTCATCTATGGACATTTAACTGATGTAAGAAGATTAATTGATGAATATTTAGGCAACAGATGCAATGTTGATGACTTAAATAAGCGTTTGGTGGAGCGTGTGCTAGATGCGTGCACCCTCCCTCGTTTCTCAAACGTCACTGGCCGTGTGCGAATGCTCCCTGAACTGTCAGTCTGTTGCTAGGGTGACGTCATATGTGTGCTGTGACGTCACCATACGACACAGCGGAACAACAACAAGACGCCAAGGAAGCTGTTTTGACTGAAGCGAAGAGAGACAAGGAAGCTCACTTGACTAATTGCTAACAACAAGGTGTTAACACGATGGTCCCGCTTATACGTTGTTGGTAAGCCGTTACACCGCTTCCTTCTACTAGTACTTCCATGGGTCCAATGAAATGTGGCCTCCCTGCTCCCCAGATGTTAATCCTATGGACTTTTCGGTATGGTCCATTCTTGAATCAAAGGCCTGTGGTAAATTCCATCGCAGTGTGGATGATTTAAAGCGTTCGCTCCAGAGATCTTGGAAGGAAATTTCACAAGAACAGTTGCGTGCCGCAGTAGGAGGAGTTCGGAGGAGATTTGAGGCTGTTATTAAAAACAAGGGGGGACATTTTGAATAAATTTATGATTTTTGAATTCTTAAAACCCTTATGTAAATAATACATAACTGTAAATTATTAAATATATTTTTCGTTGGATTATAATATGCACTTTCATTTGCTTCCAAACTTACGCCCCACCCTGTATAAGATAATACATAATTCAAATTACAACAGTTCAGAACCCATGAGACGTAACCCCCCTTCTCTTCCATTTACCTCAAACAGCTTCAGGATAGAGCCCCGGGGGGCAAAATATAGCTAATGGAAATGGTAAAATAAAGATTACAGATAATTTTCAAATTTATATACTATAAAATTTAATTTCAACAAGTATACAATTAATCTTAGCTATGAAGGCTTTCAAAAGGTGCAAGACATAGAAAACTTATTGAATATTCGTGCCGTTGTAAACGGGGTACGGTCAAGAGCCCCCCCCCCCCCCCCGGTTATGAGCCCCCCTAGGTCATAAGCCCTCCCGGTCACGAGACCCCTTCCCTGTTTTTTTAATCCTTATTTACCTAGTTAAACAAATGAAGAACTACTTAGATAGAAATAACTGAGAGTTGTTAATGTAGTTTGTTGTATCCGCTAGTTTGTTGTACTGCACACTTTTATGATTTTGTATATTTTATGTCTAATCAGTAATGAACTACCAAAGTGTCAATAAGGATTAAATAATATAGGTAAATAAGGATTTATGGCCCTTATTTAAAACACCCTTATATTTCTCTGTATTTAAAAAAAAATGCTAGTTGTGGGCTTTTTTTCTTTGAGGGCATCATTCAAGTCACCATATATTATATACTAGTTTTTTGTACGTTTGTAATATGTGACGTCACGGTATCTCTGATTGGCTGATACGCTGTCAGTAAAATAATTATTTGGTCACTAGCTTCCACGTAGCAGTGAAACATCTTCCTATATTCAATGATCTGTGACAAAATACTGAGGTGATAACGGAATTGTTTCGTGTCGGAAGCGCTATGTAAAGGGGCCTTTACACGAGCACTGGTCAGTGTTACTATTCACCACACTGCCCACCAATTAGCTCAGCGCCTTTACACGAGCAGAATGTGCTTTGGTGGGCACTGACACTTTAGTATCGTGGTTAGCATCTAATATGCTATTAAACACTAACGCTATTAGTGTTTTATCTTTATAATCTTTAGATTTTATTTTCCATAGGCATGGGTGCTCTTCAACTAGGCCAATGAAAGGGGTTGTTGATTGTCTGGCAATCGCTACTGACAGACAGTGGCATTTTGTGGTGAGCGTTCGCTCTCAGAGCGATAGCTTGGTCACCACCAAGTTTTGCCAAAAAGGGTGGGGCAAGTAGCAAAGTGGGCGTGGCATGGAGCAGTGTCACCACAAAGTGGCACTGAGCACTTACCGTGTAAAGACCCCTTTAGCCACCTAATTCAATGATCTGTGCGATGAGTGAAAGTGTGGTCATTCGAACGAACACTCACTCAGTCTTACAATTTCAGATCGAAAACAGCGTTTCATGGTGAAATTCGACACTTGGTGGTGAATTCATAGGGAAATAAATATCTAGGTGCGGACTGACAATGTAAACACGGCTTAAGACGGCGCAACAACGAGATCCAAAGGCAATCAATCACCGTATATGGGTGAAGAATTTTATGGGGCTTGACATTCACGAACTCTTGAAATTATTCACTTAGGACTTGATCAGAAATATTTTGAGACAAGTTTTCGTTTCCCCTAGGAAGATTATGACAAAAGAGTATGGAGCGAAACAGGCGGCTAACATTTTGTTTATATTCGTCTGTAGTCCAGTCCACTGCTAATACATGCATATTCACGGACTCACAGTATATAGTAGTGACAATTGAGACGATAAGTGTGAGTGACGTCATCACTGCAACACTCGAAATCAAATTTAAGACAATCTAAGAGTGTTAAATTATGAACAAATGTTTATTTATTGCCAATATACGAAGAGAGTAATGGTGTATTCAGTTATTCAAACTACTTGACCTTAATTTTCGATACAAAGTCTGTTGCCTTAATGACGTCACGATGACAAATAACTCTACTATCATTACTACGTATATAGCAGTGGACCGAAAAACAGACCTAATAATGTAGCTGAGAGACGTTGTTATAGTTCCAGTACTAGAATTTCCTTGGAGCGAAAGAATGGCAGATGCATTTCATGACTAGAATTTCTAGGATATCTTCTTTGATACGAGATGCAGGCAAACTGTTTGCAACTAGCATGGTATTGGCTCCATCGGCACCAAATCCGATCATATTTTGTTTATAATTAATCGAATGAGCTGAGAAAACGGATGTAATAAGACTCTTAGAATTACAGCTGTCGCATCTTTACCAGAAATTAAACGGAGAACTGTCGAGAACATCATTTTTGTCGGCAAATCTTGTAACTGAACAAGATATTTCACACAAACCCTTTAAGTACACTAATCAACAATCAATGATAGTTTCTTGATCTGCAAGAACGCATGACGGGTGTTTCACCTAGGGGTGACCGATAACAAAACGCTATAAAACCTAAACCAATAGAGAAAGAACCCTCTACTTTTCTTAATTTTTCAGAAAATATTTCAAGTTTTTGTGGTAGTTGAAATAAAATGTCTACCTAAATATTTATTTGAGCACATGCCTCATCATGACATACGTCTGCTTCCAGACATTTCTGCAATCGCCGCTATCCCCAGTAGTCCGACACCTCATTAGTCTGGCACTTTTGTAGCTTATTACTAATTTAAAATAATATATATATATATATGATGGAACTGTCGGACTATTGAAAAGTCCTCTCCGATTATAACCTGCCGGCCCATTTCTTCGGTGATGTGCCCTTCTAAGACCGTTTCAATCCTTGTATTTAGCACGTCAATTGTTCTGGACTTGATGGCGCTGAGAAGCCTATGCCGACCAAGTTCCAGTTCCAGTGATGAACTCCGATAACAAGAAGGGGTACGGTCATGAGCAAAAAGTAAATTATAAAGTAGTGGCACCATCTGTGGACTGCGGTGGACCGCGTAACTAATCATTGTACCTAGTACGTAAACAAAATGATAACCAGTCCCAGACTTGAATCGGTTATTAACTTATGAAAATGGTGAAAAGAATTTGTGAAATGGAAAACTGTCCTTCGAGTCAATTAGATTTAGTTTTGTAAGAAAATCATCTCTTCATAAATTACCTGTTAATACTGTTGATAGAAAAATTCTTCACATGTTATCAGCAGTAAAATGTAAACAAATAGTACAGGACGCAGGAACTAAATCGAATTTATAAAATATGATAAATATCGCTTATTATATTTTTTTCAACCGTTTAATTCTACAAGAATGTTTTATTCTTCTAAGTGATCGTTCAACATTAATATTATGAAAACAAAAATTGACTGAACTGCCCCTTTGAACAAATGAAGAACTACTTAGATAGAAATAACCGAGAGTTGCTTATGTAGTTTGTTGTATCCGCTAGTTTGTTGTATTGCACACTTCATGATTGTTTAACGATCTGGCAGGGGGGGGGGGCACGCCCCCCGATATACATATATCTTATGTTTAATCAGTAATGAACTACACAAAAGTGTCGATAAGGATTACATAATATAGGTAAATAGGGATTAAAAAACAGGGGACGGGGGGCTTAAGACCTACACCCAACAAGAAATCACATGAATTTAAATCCGGTGAACTGTAAACATGGAGGCCATGGCATGTTGATTGCACGAAATTTTCCCAAGCAGTTGGATGGGCTGAGGTTCTTCCAGCATGCCATGGCCTTCATGTTCACCAGACCTAAACTCCTGTCATTTCTTGTGATGGGAGTTCAAGTTCCATCGTTGCCATATTTCAAGGAATTCCTTAGAATTCTAAGAATTTCACATGCCTTTAAAGGTTTTAAGGATTTTAAGCTAATTCACATAATTTTCCAAGGATTTCGTAAAAAGTACTTGAAATACAAATATTTTGTATATAAAAGTCCTAATATAGGTATTAAAATCATTATATATCATAGTTGTGTACACAATTCTCACATCTTTCACAAATAAATACATACCATTCACCTAAATATTTAGTCAGTTCTGTTCATTCCTGTACCAACAAGTAACGATAAAGTCTCTCTTCAAAGAATTTGTCATTATTTTCTTAATTTGTTGATATAATGCCCCAAATATTATTATTTGATAAGCCTTTTTTGTGAATACCTCTAATTACTTTGATATATATCTTGATAATACACAAAATCAAAAATTCCAAGGAAAATTTTGTAATTCCAAGGATTTTTTGGGTAAAATTCAAAGGATTATATTTATTTCATCTAGCAACCCTGATTTACTGTTCAACAAGTCCAGAACAATTGACGAGCTAAAGACGAAGATTGAAATTGCCTTTGAATGGTAAATCACAGAAGAAATGTGCCGGCAGGTTTAAATGTGATAGCGGCGATTGCAGAAATGCATGAAAACATTCGTATGTCATGTTGAGGCCTGTGCTTAAATGAATATTTTGGTAGAAATTTTATTTTATTACCACAAAAACTTGAGGTATATTTTGAAAAAAAAATGAAATGTAGAGGATTTTATCTCTATTGGTTTAGGTTTTATAGCGTTTTGTTATTGGTCACCCCTAGGTAGAACTTTCTGTACAAAGTATTTGAAACTGCCCTTCCTTATGCCATTATTTTTGATTGCCGTTGTTTCAGTTCCGTAACTGATTATTATTCTCTAAACAATTTCAGAGTCTGGGCATATAGATTTAGGGGTACGGTCAATAGCCCTCCCGGTTATGAGCCCCCCCCCCCCCCCTCGGTCACGAGTCCCCCCCTCCCTGTTTTTTTAATCCTTATTTACCTAGTTAAACAAATGAAAAACTACTTAGATAGAAATAACTGGGAGTTGCTAATGTAGTTTGTTGTCCTGCACACTTCATGATTTTTTGATGACCTGGCAGGGGGGTTCGGGGGGGGGGGGGGGCGGCACGCCCCCCGATATACATATATTTTATGTCTAATCAGTAATGAACTACAAAAGTGTCAATAAGGATTAAATAATATAGGTAAATAAGGATTTAAAAGAAGGGGGGCTCGTGACCGGGGTGGGGGGGGGGGCTTATGACCGGGGGGGGGGGGGGGCTTATGACCTACACCCATAGATTTAATTAGATTGGTAGATTCTCCGACACAATAAAAGCCAAGTCATCTTCAGCAATGATATCGTTGTGTCCACATTATTTTTGACAAGATATCAGCTGATATTTCTAAATGAATAATAGTTCATTAAATTTAAAAATATATACACCAAACTAACTAATGAACGACTACATAAATTATATGTTTGCACTGACGTCAGCACTCTGACCCAACTTCTAGCCAATCAGCGTTAAGGTATACCTACAACTTAGTGTCGTCTAAGTCTCTAAGACAATATCCTACCTATATAGGTTAATACTCGATTGGTATACCTAGTTATGACTATTCTCCGAATAGAAGGTAGATTATATTCAAAATACTAAATTGAACCAGATATGCGATCTTGTAAACTTAATTAATAATAAAGTAATTCATGAATGTTTAATGACCTTGCAGGGGGGTTCGGGGGGTGGCACGCCCCCCGATATACATATATTTTATGTCTAATCAGTTATGAACTACAAAAGTGTTAATAAGGATTAAATAATATAGGTAAATAAGGATTTAAAACAGGGGGGGGGGGGGCTCGTGACCGGGGGGGGGGCTTATGACCTACACCCGCTCATACATGTGTTGCAGCCCGATTATTGCATAATTAATTAACAACAACTAATTATTAATAATCAATTACAACCACTACAGTAATTTGCTGATTAAAATACAACGCAATTGAATTCAAAGGTATTTCTAAACTTATGGCAACACTCTAGAATCATACGCGTTAAATACAATTAGGCCTACCCTTTGTTTAGTTTCCGCCCAAAAAAGGTATTTCTAAACTTATGGCAACACTCTAGAAACATACGCGCTAAATGCAATTAGGCCTACCCTTTGTTTAGTTTCCGCCCAAAGATTGTAAGGATAATTTTTACCGGTTAAACGACATTAACGAGTCTGATACAACAGAGTGAAGAGTGCCGATACAGTGCTAGTGTTTGTGAACTAAAATTAGATTATAAACTCTCACCAATTATTAATATTAATACCTTTATTGCAGACATAACACCTTCCAATTTATATACAACTTACTATTTACAAAGAAATAAACATTGTTTCTCATGAATTGTCCATAACAACAGCCTAGGATTAACTCCAAACCAATTCCCCAAATCTTCTTAGCTAAAGAATCATTGGGTAAATATATAACTAATAATTATTCTCTCAAAGTTATTTGTATAATATTATTCTTAATAATGCCATATTTATTATACTTAATTGCCATATTAGCTAGTGCCATAAATATACTGATATTTATATGATTTATTAGCTAATTACCTCCAATTAACATTATTAATATGGTTAACTATAATAACAAACTATTATTAGAATTAGTATCCTTATTCACAATCAGAATTACGTTACTTCCCATTTTGGAAAAGTCAGTACACACCCCAGACTTTTCTTACATCATGTTTCCCAGGTTTGAAAACATGACCATCTGCCAACATTTGACCAAACTGCATAAGTTGGGATAACTTCTGACAGTATTAAAAAATGTATAACATTTGTTAATACTATTCTTCTAATTCAATGCATATTTAATATATTTCAACCAAGTTTTACACAACATATTTCAACTTCAGGATTAGGAATTTAATTATTTATTATAATAATTAAAAGGCCATTTGACGAGTAACATTTTGCTCAATTTTCAACTATTGTAATATTAAGTACAAACTATTTTTAATGCTTCTACATTTGCCAAAGTAATTTACTTCTCATATTAAATTAGGTACAATTATTATTAATTATTTATTATGAACATGAAAAATGCCAAATAATAATTCAACTCAACCTAATTAATAAACATTAGTTTTAATTATTGCTATTTAACTGGCATAAATCTTAATTCACAATAATTGGTAAATTAGTAAATTATTTCAGTTGATTATAATGTAAAGAATAATTTTTTATTTTTTATTGTTATTTTGGCAAATTGTTGAAGGAAATTTAAGTCCAAATGTCTTACTGGATTTATTATTCCAGGGTCCCAGTCTACGGAGCCAGTAAATTCCCAGTCTAGAGAGACGCATATCCCAGTCTAGAGAGACAGTCAATTCCAAGTCTACGCTAGTCTAGAGAGACCAGCACATTCTAGTCTACGGAAACACGACTTAACCTACGGAGAACTAACAAAGCTACGGATACTTTAGTTCCAATTCCAACCCTAGCATACGGACGCAGCAAACACCAATCTTGGCTACATAGCGATAACTGATTGTTACGCACGAAGGAAGTACCAAAGATTATCACTGCAGCGATACCTCACTCGAGAACTACTCGAACCAAAACTACGGACCAATCTGACTCAAGACATAAGCTGAGTACAATAAATAGATAAAAATTTACTCTTGTTTGATTGTCACATTTATTAATTCATCATTTATTTATGTATTAATTAGAACTGGAAAAGAAGAAAATAAGATAGGCTATATCTAGATAAGTAATATTCAAGTAAGATGGATATAATAGCTTAGAAGTGGATATAATAAAACACTTTCTAAGACTAGAGAAACACATTGGAAAAATCTTACACATGCATATTCACGGACTACAAGTGTATAGAATATAGTGGTGACAATTGAGACTGTTAGTGTACGTGACGTCATCACCGCAACACTCTAAATTTATTTTAAGACAATCTAAGAGTGTTAAATTATGAAAAAATGTTTATTTATTGCCAATATAAGAAGAGAGTAATGGTGTAGTCAGTTATTCAAACTACTTGACCTTAATTTTCGATTAAGTCTGTTGCCTTAATGACGTCACGATAACAAATCACTGTTATCACTCTACTGTCATTACTACGTATATAGCAGTGGACCGAAAAACAGACCTAATAATGTAGCTGAGAGACGTTGTTTATAGTTCCAATTCTAGAATTTCCTTGGTGCTAATCGAGTAACAGTCGAGGGAGGCGATGTTGTTCTGTACTGTTTGCAGCTATCACAATTTGATAACAAATTTACCAATTGTGATGATTTTTCATTTCTGAAAACATATTTTTTACTACTTGTCGCAATTGGTGTGATCTATGAAAACCATGGAAGTACTAGTAGAAGGACCAACAACGTATAAGCGGGACCATCGTGTTAACACCTTGTTGTTAGCAATTAGTCAAGTGAGCTTCCTTGTCTCTCTTGCTTCAGTCAAAACAGCTTCCTTGGCGTCGTGTGGTGACGTCACAGCAGACATATGACGTCACCCTAGCAACAGACTGACAGTTCAGGGAGCATTCGTACACGGCTCAGTGACGTTTGAGAAACGAGGAAGAGTGTACGCGCTCCACCAAACGCTTATTCAAGTCATTAACATTGCATCTGTTGCCTAAATATTCAGCAATTAATCTTCTTACATCAGTTAAATGTCCAAAAATGAGAAAATTATTGATCAAAATGATCAGATACCTAAAGTATTTTGAAGAATAATGTGTAAAGCCCCGTCCAGACGGTCAAATTTTTTTAAAGAAGTGACAAACTTAATGACAAACTAAATGACAAACTTATCGTCAGTTTTCAAGGAGTGTCTACACGGTCAAATTTTCTCGCCAAAAGTTTGAGGTTCACTGGCGTCAGTTTCGTCAAAATTAATGTTATATATCGTGAAAATAAAAATTATATAACTTTGTATGTATATTTTTTTAAATTAGAACAGTAAGAAACCAGAAAAAATAATTTGTTTTTAATGACAAAATATTGTCTTGAAAAGGATAGTCAAAAATAGATCATAGAAAACAATTCACAACGTAGGTAGCCTACCTATAACTTAGATCTAATACTTTCTAATACAATTAACCAAGTATTAAAGTGTCTGTCGTTAGCCATTGTAACTAGATAGATACTAAGTTTGAAAAAATGAGGTTTTTGTAGGTGTACCTAGCTGTAATAAACTAAAATGACGCGCAAATAAAAAAATATTATTGCCGGAAAGTCAGTTTGTACTTCAAACTTTATCGTCAGCAAATAGTTTGACAAACTTTTTGCTGACGATATCCAACATGTTGGAATAAAAAAACTGATGAAAAGTTTGACGGTTTGCTGACGCTAGGAAGTTATCGTCATTTAGTTTGTCATTAAGTTTGTCACTTCTCTGAAAAATTTGACCGTCTGGACGGGGCTTAAGTTAACATCAGCTGTTGTGCTAACGAGAACCGTAACTCGACTTACTCAGTCAGGTCTGAGATAGACACATACGCGTGCACTCGCCCTCGTGTCTTAATCAACACTGAGAAGATACAGGCGGCTAACATAGCCTAAGAAAATATAAGATAGACGCTCAAATTCATGTTTTAAAATACAGATCATGTTTGCACTGACGTCAGCACTCGGACTCAACTTCTAGCCAATCAGCGTTAATGTACACCTACAACTTGGTGTCTTCAAAGACAATATACTACCTACATAGGTTAATGCTTGTTTAGTTTACCTAGTTATGATTATTCTTCGTTATAAAGGGGTATGATTACTAGATTATGTTTAAAATACTAAGTTGAACCACATATGCGATCTTGTAGACTTACTCAATATAGAGTAATTAGTTATGTAATCCCTAATCAGTAGAGGGAGGATATTTATAACGACTGGACTAAAGATTATCCCCCTGTGAATTTCAAGGGGGGCGGGGGGTCGTACAATTATTATTGTTTGGTGTGACGTATGCTACTGATTGCTTCTGATTGGTTGTTATTTTTCTTGCATGTGCCCTATCAAGTTGAGCGTCTATCTTATATTGTCTTTGATAATGCTAAGGTAGGCTTGCATGCTTCATTTACTATCTCTTCTCATTTTCCTCGTTCAGAGTTTTTGCTAGGAAGGAATTTAGGTTTCATTTACTTTCCCAATCCACATTTCTTTTTAATTAAATAACTGCTTTTGTGCAAACCTGAGCTTGGCCAACGAATCGTGGTAGATGAATTGTTCACGGAGCCACTTCCCTTTCTGATTGCTTCTTCGAGTCCCTTGTATTCAACTTCCTTTTGGTGTAAGCGATATAGTTTTTGGTTCCGAAACAGACTTCAATTCTTTGAGTCATAAGATTTGAGAATAAAAAAGTACCAAGTTGCATAGGTTGTTTTTATCATTATATTATTAAACTAAATAGTACTGAATACAAATGTAAATAATAGGGGATATATTTAATCCCATCATGCAACTTGAATGAATCCCATGAATGATATTTTTATGGAGGTTTACATATTGTCCCACCATGTAACAAATTTAACAAAATATATTGATTGTGTTTGTACATAAAATACATTTATTTATTATTTACTTCCGTTGTATGGTAATTAATACTTATATTTTCTCCATGCTGATCAGATGTTAACAAGAGTTATAAGTATATTTGAAGAGTTTGGTTCCAAAACGCGATAAACGCCACTTTTGAAAAAAATGAGTTTCCACCTAAATCAATATTGTATTTCGTCGGTATTGTGGATTTGAATTGTTTATGTTATTATAACCTCAATATGCTATGTGAATGATTGAAACAGAAAATAGTGGTTTTCATCTTTGTACTTTCTTGGTAAAGAAAACACATTTTAACTCAAATTGATCAAAATGGATTTATAGCGTTTTGGAACCAAACTCTTCATTTATATTTAATTATTTTGCATTCAATCTAATAGATTGATCAAGTCATTACGTCACGCTTAATTTCTGGATATACGTGAATGGGCCGGGCCATTGCTTCTTTTTTTCTTATAATGTAATTTAATCTAAAACTTTCTTGCAATAAATTAATCGAAAATAGTCGGTAGCATTGTCTTCTTGAGAAGTTATATGCTTCGACCCATAGATAAATTCTTTTATTTTTATGGTTTAATAGTATTTTTTTATTATGAATTGAGCATACATTTTCTCAGTTCATCTTGTTATTACTGTAAAAAAATTATAGTTTTAGTGAGATGTCAAAGCAAAGTTAGTAATTATATCATACACTTTTTCATCATAGACATTATCTGTATTTGTAATGTAAGTAACTATTAAATCTTTAAAATGTAGGGTTTCAAGAAGTGCATGTGGTATAGAGGTGTTAAAATGAGGAATGTCTGACACGCTCATCCTCTACTTTCGTGCATTCTGTTAAACTGATGTGAGTGGGAGTGGCGCCATTGGTTTAGACCACAGTATAAAAAGTATACATAGCCATGACAATGGAGTGATAAGTAGTGACAATTTTGGTTTTAGAGTGTTGTTGTGGTGTACGTGACACTAAATGTCTCGATTGTCACTACATATTCCATATACTGGGGGCCACTTTTTGGCAT
>CANNZV010000639.1:34240-277715 GCA_947561585.1 Caprella mutica
CCTCAATTGTGCCTCTGCTATGCTACCTCCATCTTAATATACACTCAGTGCCTTGTAATTTCTGATCTTGTGGGGAGCAGACGTGTGACACGCTCTCTCTCATTTGCTGTGTATTTTGTATCTGGGATAGCCCCCAGGGGCTCTATCCTGAAGCTGTCTATGGTGAATGGAAGAGAAGGGGGGGGCGTCCCTTGGGCCCCGAACTGTTATAATTTGGATTATGGATTGTCTTTTTTTTATTTTTACAATGTTTATCATTTTTTTAATGCTATTTGCAGTTTTAGAGGATAACGCTAGGGTTATGCTCTTCAACTACGAGGTCTTAGATTTTTGTGTTAGGTAGGCTCGTAGGCTTCATTTACTATCACCTCTTCATTTTCCTCTTCCATCCGTGAGTGCAGCCACCAGTGCTTGTGTCCCGTTTCGTCACATTCCTTGGTAAGTAGCTTCACGGAGTAGCTTTTCTGCATCCATGAGCATTGTCACCGACGGTGGTAAGGGACTTTGTTCATGGAGCCACTTTCCTATCTGACTGTTTCTTCTAGTCCCTTGTACTTAATTTCCTTTTGACGTCAGCGATATGGCCTTTGGTTCCGAAGCAGACGTTAAACCCCTACTAAAATTTAAAAAATGTATCTGGGATAAGAATTGATTAGTTTCCTCCGTTTGTTTCTCCCTTGCTTTTAATTTAAAAATATTGTCTTTTAAATTATATAAAAAATTAGCAAGTTTTCCATGAATTTACATGCTATTGATAAGAACGTGCATGAGCAAACGACCTTTGAACACTCGAGATTGCCGAACGTTTTCAAGCTCCTAAAAACGCGCTGCGCATCATCGAGAATGTGCAAAATCTATAAATGGTGCGGAACACATTCATCGTTTTGACCATATAAGGAGCAGTTGTCAGTTGTTACAAGTAATATATCTCATAATGGAACACATTAGTCTATAAGCGTCGTAGTGTATCAGTGAGAAAAACAGCTATGGTTTGAATGATTAACTTTTTGAAGAATTGCAATATTTGCAAGGTAACTATTATTTTGCTCTGCAGATACTCCTAAAATTCCAAATACGAACAACCTTTCTCTGTTAGATATCTTCAGTTTCATCAATTGATAACCACAATTTATGTCCCCTGGCTTTTTGTTGTATACTGTCCATTATTGATTTGAAGGTGTTTCTTGCGTAGTATTTGCGTAAGGTGGCTCTGTCTGGAATGCTTCCTCCAGTGAAGGTATGCAAAAAAATATCAGAAAAATTCGTTTTCCAATTTGCTTAATAGAATATCTGCTGAAATGAAAGCTTTGCACATATCTTTGTTAAATGCAGATTATGATAATATGTTTGGAATTAATTGATCAGTATTTGGATTAATATCAAATAAATTACAGTTAGCCGAATCTGTAACTATGCTACCACTGGTGTATAAGAGTCGTACGATTTATGTTATTATACACATTGATTTCATCTGGGACAATAAAGGAGCTTCAACTAACTTGTCAATCTAGATCAGTCAGCATGATGATCAACACTGTTTGCGTTAGAAGACCCTGCTGAAAGCGAGGGGCTTCACATCTCAGTTTATTGGTTTTGTGCTTAGATGTTGCCACATGTTGAACTTCTTCGTTTGCTTGAACTGCGGAAGAAATTCATTTATACAGTGAAAATCACAAATCGACACATATATAGCTAGGCGTCAAAATATTGAATCGTATTTTGTGATATATATCTATTCAAAAACTGGTAATTATGGCGCTCGTACAAGCACCATAATTAGGCCGCGCACACACACTGAAGCAACTGGTTTCTTGAAACCAGTTGCATGTGAAAAATTGCATGAAACCAGTTGCATGTGAAAAATTGCATGAAACCAGTTGTGTTTTGCACTGAAGCAACCATAATTTCACAGTTACATTCACAATGTCAGATGAGGATATTTGAGTTCTATGGTGGTGGGCCGGTGGCTGAATGGCAAGAAGAAGAGGATAAAGTATTGGATACATTCCAAGAAAGTTATAGTACTGGAACTATAACAACGTCTCTCAGCTACATTATTAGGTCTGTTTTTCGGTCCACTGCTATATACGTAGTAGTGACAGTAGAGTTATTTGTTATCGTGACGTCATTAAGGCAACAGACTTGATCGAAAATGACGGTCAAGTAGTTTGAATAACTGAATACACCATTATTCTTTTCTTAAATTGCATTAAATAAACATTTTTTCTATAATAAACACTTCGATTACCTTAAATTTAATTTAGAGTGTTGCTGTGATGACGTCACGTACACTAACTGTATCAATTGTCACTACTATATTCTATATACTGGTAATCCGTGAATATGCATGGGTGAGCAGTGGACTGGACGGCAGACACATATCAACAAAATGTTAGCCGCCTGATACATCCGCTTTTAGCAGATAGAACGCAAAATTGCGAAAGAATTTGATTTAGATGAAGAAAGATTCCAAAACTTCTACAGGATGAGTAAACCATCGTTCCAAGATCTCCTAGAACTAGTCGGCCCTCAAATACACAAGAAAAGAGGTAAGTATTCCTGAAATGAAGAGAGACACATGCCTTCCTCTACCTAATATCGCACGCAACTGGGTGGCATGAAACCATTTTGGTAGGTTGCAAGCGTCTTCAGTTGCTCGGTTGTATACAACTTTAGTGTCAAGCAATTCAGTGTGCGCGTTTCTATGTGTTTGTATTGAATGGTTGCATGCCACTGGTTTCAAGCAATCAGTTGCGTCAGTGCCTTAAAACCAAGGTATCAAATCTCTTCACAAATAATACTCTACCAATTTTAGAATACCCTTGTATTGAATCTGATGTAAAAAACAAATATATGAAACTTCAGTTAATTTGAAGCCGAAACAAACCATATTTATGTAAAAAAAAGAACTCAAAATTCATCAAAATTTAAAGACTAATGAAAGATAATTGTAACTTAACCCAATTAGATCCTACGTACTTACTTTCGATTTACATATCATCAGAGAGTTCAAAGTCTGGATATTCAAGGCATCCACTTGTATCCGTTGTTCAGGCATAACTTTACTTTAATTATTGCTGCTCAAAAACCAATGCCAATGGGCTTTCACATTTACACTTTAGATGTGTAATAATTATTGTGTATATATGGAGATTCAAATCAACAGAGATAAGTTGCCGGTTAACACTGGAACGACCCGAGTGCCTAAGAGGCTTGTTCTGGAGGAAATATAAATTTTTACTAATGAAACTTGACTCGATTTACTGGATTTCCGGGATATACATATGTTTTATGTTAAATCAGTAATAAACTACTATAGTGTCGGACTAATGGGGCGTCGGACTACTGAATAGTAACCGCAATTTACAGCCAAAAATAGCTAATATTAGGCCTAGTTGATGTTTCTAGCGCGATGTAAAATGTGACGCAACATAAATTGTACTTCACCCCCACTGTATCAAAAATAATACGAAACTAACTATAATAACAAATTATCTTGTATTCTTTTCACTGAATAAATACGTCATGGACAATGAAAAACATGAAATTTCGTCAGCTTAAATCAATTAATTTAAAAATTACATATCAATATTTCGAACCGAACCGGGCTTCTGAGTTCCGCTGGTCGTTCCAGGGATTCCGAGATTCCAATAATTTTAGATATCGCTGCATGTAGTACCTGAAACGAGAGACTTAAATAAATTCATATTTTGATATTCAGAGCTGATGCAGTAAGTAGAACGTGATTGGTAACTGTTCAATATAATTATCCATCCTGTAAAGGATGCAATCATATATAACATTCCATATATTCTTCTGTCAGTACCATAATTAACATATACTGTAATGAAAGTGCATATACCTTACCGTTAGAAAATTTGCCTTATTGTTAGGGTATGAGTTATTATTAAAGCATATGCTATAACCAAAAAATGATGCATCATATGCTTTTATGATAACTGCTTATTGTCCCAGCTCTGCTGATTACTAATTTAAGCTTAACGTAATATCTCTTATCATAAATATTCTTGAGAAGAATTTCAATATTCTCTTATCTTTGGGCCACTACTCGAATTCAATGTGCATACATGCTGAACCAAAATGCATATTGGATATATGGATATTTTATGCCAGAAAGTATTCAATATAGTGTGCATGTTTCATGCTCAAAGTTAATTACGGAATTCAAAATAAAGCTAATCTATTTATAGTTATGTTTTGAATTAATTTTACTTTGGAGGTTTGAATGGAACTTACAATAAAACGAAGGTTTTGTATTCACTGTGAAATGTTTAACGTTTGAAAATAAAATATAACAAAAGCTGTTTTAAATTTAGTCAATTTCAAACATCCACATTCAATTTCAAACAGTGGAATTGCACTTTATTGTTAAATGGTATTTCAGGTTTTCAAAAGAGCATCTCCTATAATCTGCTAATGTATTTTTGTACTGGGAAAACACCCGTTCTACATCACAAGAAACAAGAGGAGTAAATGTTTCCTTTAGCCAAATTCAGTCTTCTAAACTATCCTACATCCGTATATCACATTCCGTTCATTACTTCAGTCATGACTCGAAAATTATAAACCATCATGTTAGACCAGCGGTTCCCTTTAAAGGATCCCCGGCTATAAGCAGCGACACTAAGTCTTACATTGATAAATTTAAACCGTTTTGTGTTATAAGTTATATACCTTCGTGCAATTAGTTTTGATATTTTTCGAGTAGTACAAGTCTCAAATATAATTGTATTAATTTATTTATCATTTTTTATAAGTATTTAGTAAATACCAAGTGTCATATAAATTTATCAATACATATGTAAATTCAATATTCCACCCACTGTTGAAAGTTGAAATCGTTTTCTATGCAGGGGTCCCAGAAGAAAACGTCATAGGTTAGACAATAGACATTTACATGTTAAAAATTGACCAAGAAGTGCATATTTCTCGATTGGCATATATGCACACGTGCATATAATATACTCTTGAAATATATGCAGAGAACTATTTATCTATACAGGGTGTCCCAAAAAAAGTACACAAAACTTTAAATTAGTGTATTTCAACATTAGTGTATTTTTCATTAGTGTATCTGTAGTGAAGACACAGTTTTCTTTTAAGTGTCATTTTGTTAGTTGAGCCCTTTTCCATTAACAGTTAAATTTTCATTGAGATTTATTCAGTGTTGTGAATGTTATAACGATTTTATTAATGGGTGATGAAAATGGCTTAGTGCAAATGGTCAGACAATGAAAGTAAGTAAGAAAGTCTTTATTAGACAACGACCCCATCAATAAAATATATTCTTTCCAGGTTTTAAATGCATACAAATAACTATTCCATTTAGAAATTATTGAACGTATGGAGGAATGTAAATAAGTACAAAAAGGAGTGCACAAGTTTAAACTTTAACAAGGGTCGTTCAGGCCACCCCTACAAAATGAAAAGTTAGTCTTGATTTTAATTTACACAGTAATGAAATCTGTCAAAATTAAAATCAGGATGGATATTCTGAGAAGCATATTGCCGAATCTTCTGATTAACTCTTTCAGGCCCAGACTTTTGAGGGAAATAAATGCCCTATGTTCCCAAAGGTTTTTGACTATACCTAATCATTTTTGTAAGTGGTGCAAAATTTGAGCTGCCGATCAGCACACAGACTTGATTATTAAAAGGTAGTTTACTTTCTGTACCACTGAGAATTAAACCTAACACATGATGGTACCACCTTGAAACAAACATGCTTCTCTGTGTGGTATGAAATATATTACACCTGACTTGAAAGAGTTAATTATTTCTCAATTCATATAAAATACAGCTTCTTCTCATGATAATATCTTCCACAAAACAAACATGTCTCTGCAAGAACCAGTTGACAAAATTTCTTCGGCGTAAACACTGTTTCAAGAAGTTGATGTCTAACTTTCATTTTCGTGGGGTGGAATTGTAAGTCATGTTTCATAATTCGATTGATTGAAGATTGTGAAATATTTAATCCATTTCTCCTAACAAAAACATTTCTATTTTACAAAGAGGAGTTGCTAACAAAAATTATTCTATTTTCATATCATGCTATCCTCTTGTGATCTGATAGACACTTGTTAAAATTTAAATTTTTGATCCTTTTTGTACTTATTCACATTTTTTATAAATGGAATAGTTTTTCAATGCTGTTAAAAACATGGAAATAAATCTGTTTTATTGTTGGGTTGTTGTCTAATAAAGATATTTTTTATCCTTGAACTTACCGCATTGTCAGTTTGCTGATCATTTGCGCAAATCTATCTTCACCACCCATTAATAAAATTGTTATAATATTCAGAAAATGAATACAACTTTATGAAAATTTCACTGTTAATGGAAAATGGTTCAACAAACAAAAACTGTTTCTCTAATAGTTGTTGAAATATGCTAATTTTTAAGTTAAGTACACTTTTTTCTTATACACCCTGTATATATCATATGAGAGAATGGTATTTTTCACAACACCCTTAGGAAATGATATTTTTTTAATTATTGCTCAAAATGAATTCTCATCTGTGGTTGATGGAAGCGAATTGGGTTGGCACCAAATGGTCTCGACCTGTTGTAACTTGGATTGTGAATTGTTTTTATCATTATTACCATAATTACTATTTTTAAAAATACCTACTTTCAATATTGAGCAAAGCTAAACAGAGTAAATATTTGTAAATAAACCCATGATAAAAATTTATAAATATTTTATGTACTCGTATATCAATCATTTTAAATATACTGCATTATAAAAGTTTCCTATGAGCTAATAGTTCAGCGAAAAGATAGAAATCATCAATGTAGTTTCAGAGAAAGAATAACGTCATAGACAGAATAGGGAGGAAATTTCGCCACCAAATGACACTCTTCTAATCTGAATCCTTTTTTCTGGTAAAATTTCATAGCTTGGGCGAAACTGTCTGTAGATCCAAGTTTTAGAGTTTCATATCCTTGGTTCTTCATTCCTTGAAGAGAGTGATTGAAGAGCCTGAGTAAAAAAATTGTATATTTAAACATGAAAAAGTTATCAGCAAGTATAGAGTTGAATTATTTCAGAATTTATTACACAATTAGATATTTTGAAATCACAGTTCAACAAAAATTTGAAGAAAAGTTCATTTCAGATATAAAAGTAATTGAAAATGCTAGAAGAGCTAGCAAATGAATTTGATTATTATGTAACTGGTGTGTTGAAGAATTCTACTGATTTAGCTGCCAGAAAGAGCAATCCTTTTACACTAGGTATAAATTACGTAGCAACCATGATGCCAGAGTTCCATTTTGATGAAGAATTGGAAAGCATTGTTGTTAGTAACTATAATATTACCATTATTTCAAAGATTTCATAACTGACTAAATTTTTATGGTTTAAGATAAGAGGTATTGAACAATAGTTGGGCATGGTTTTAATGGGTGTAGGTCATAAGCCCCCCCCCCCGGTCAAGAGCCCCCCCGGTCATAAGCCCCCCGGTCAAGAGCCCCCCCGGTCATAAGCCCCCCCGGTCATGAGCCCCTCTAGGTCATAAGCCCCCCCGGTCAAGAGCCCCCCTGGTCATGAGCCCCCCCGGTCACGAGCCCCCCTGTTTTTAAATCCTTATTTACCTATATTATTTAATCCTTATTGACACTTTTGTAGTTCATTATTGATTAGACATAAAATATATGTATATCGGGGGGCGTGCCGCCCCCCGAACCCCCCTGCCAGGTCATTAAACAATCATGAAGTGTGCAGTACAACAATCTAGCGGATACAACAAACTACATTAGCAACTCTCAGTTATTTCTATCTAAGCAGTTCTTCATTTGTTTAACTAGGTATATAAGGATTAAAAAAACATGGAGGGGGGCTCGTGACAGGGGGGGCTTATGACCTAGGGGGGCTCATGACCGGGGGGGCTCGTGACCGGGGGGGGCTCTTGGCCGTACCCCGGTTTTAATAGTTTATTCTTCCATCAAAGAATGCATGCAGTTAATTTTTTTTCAGCTTGTACATACTCCTTTTTTTGTCTCTGTGCTCTTTAATCACTCACCGAGATCCAATTCCCATCTTCTGGTAATGTTGATCGACAAAAAAGAGTTTCAATTCAGCTGTTTTAGGTTCATTCCCAAATTCACAGAAGCCAGCAGCTCCTACAATTTTACTTGAATCCTCAGCAACATAAAACTCTCTGAAAAAATAGAGAATATAATGTGTATTTAATTTTTTTTTAATTAATTAAGGTTTTCTTATTTGGAAGAACAAAACAGAGACTGGAATATGGATATATAACACATAAGAATAAAAATTTCTATTATTTTCGGTATGCCAATTTTAGGAATATTTTTTAGCAACATTTTATTAAATCATGTACCTTATTTATGAGATGGGAAAAATAGGTTTATTTTAAACATCTTACAATTTTGCAGAGTTAAAGATCAACATAAATAATCTGATATGTTATAATTTTAATGTTAAGATAAATTATAAAAAAAGTTGCGTGATTTTCTAAGTTTTTACAATAATGTACAAGTAAATTGGTGAACTATATACTGATGAAGATATGGATGAACTAAATGGATGAACTAATCCCCATAACGAAGGAAAAGAATCTCAACTTAGTAAATAGAATATGGTAGCAGAGACAATGTTTTATAATTTAAATCGCAAAAGTGGCCAAAATTCATCAGATGAAGTTTCTATTCTCTCTTCGATTATATGTAGGTTAAATTTATGATTACTTTGACAACACAGTAGTCTTTGAACCTATTATATCGTTTAAAAGTTTCAATGTAACAAAAAAAAAATCAGCAAGAAGAATAACAAAAACAATCACAACGATGTATAAAGCTAGACTTCGTTTTAGCTGAACAGACTTATAATCAATGAAACTTTCAATTAAACTTACTGTATACAACCTAAATAATTATTCAATAGATCTATCTCTTGCCACACCAGTTAGTTTAGTTTAGGCTTCTTCTGCAGAATAAATGAAGGCTATAATTGGTATTACTGTTTCCATATGTGTGATTAACATCATAATTTCTTTGGAGAAAATTAGTTCTTGAACGTTTCAAATAATTTACCTTCCATCTTTGCGGAAATAGTCTTCAACTACAGCCAATGTGGCCGGTGAATAATAAACTGCTTTCTCGACATAATTCCAGAAGAGGTGGAATCTGATGCCCATGACTGCGATGATGAATGTTGTAGTTAGAAGACCGCATGTCATGAAACTGTACTGGTAAGAAAATGCATATAGTGAATAAGTGAATATATCAATAGTATTCATGTTTTGCGGAAAAAATTTAATCTTTGTCAGATCCACACATAATTATTAGCGCCGTCTGCTGATTTACATCTTTTAGTTTGTGCCTGTAGCGAAACTAGTAAATTGAAAGAAGAGAAATTATGTAGTAAAGGTTTCCAGTTTTGAAAACGAAATAGGTCAGAATGGACAGTTGCAGGGGTGAAGCGAAAAGAATTAGAAGTCATGCAAAGACCTAGCTAGGATAGACTGACTGACATTGGCGAAGACAAATGACCATGGATATGGACGTGGTAATCATCGAATACCTAAAATCCTAGATCAATGTCTATTACACTTTCTCCGTAAGTATTAATGGGAAAATCAGGAGCTGTTGAGAAATAATTGTCAGTGGAACGTGATTTAGACAGACTGACCGACAAGGTACAGAGACTACAGACTGCACGTTCCATTTCAACTGTACAGCTGATCCGAAATACTTAATTTTAGATGTTTTAAATTATCTAACCGTATTTACTGCTGCAAAGTTCATAGAAATGTGCATTGCAAATATAAAGTCAGGAATTATTTTAGGGGAGCGTTAGTGAAAAAATCGAAGAGTCACATTATTAGGTATTTGCATTAATGAGTTCTGTATACTCTTGTCTATCATAAAAATAAATTTCATCTGTTTTTTTCCAGGTTTTCATAAAAAAAAACATTTTTCTTATTCGGAACTCATCTTATAAGAGGTTATTTAAACTCAGCGTTGAAGGTATTTTTTGTTTCAAGCTTTTGAATAGAAAGAATTCTATTCATCATCCGAAGAAGGAAACTCATCTTTCAAGTATTTCTAATATTTTTTTTTTATTTACAGTCTACTACAGATGAATTTTAATAACTGTAAAATTGAATTCCTAGAAATATTTTTCGTAGCTAATATTTTTCGATAAAATGAATATTAAAACTTTTATAGACATTTTTTCACATTTTACATTTTAGTTTAATTTCATTTTTTACTCAAATTTTGGATAACATAAGTGTAAACGATTTAATCTGAACACTTTTTTAGATTTTTTACATCAGACATCATATTTTGAAATTACCAAAAAAAATCAATCTATGTAATTTTTAAATTTTAATATTTGGACTTTTTTGTTATCCTAATTTCAAATTTGCATTTCTGTTGTAATTAACATATGTAGAGGCACATGCCTCCTAAATGAGCTGCCGCAAATTGTATCAAAATTGATTGAAAATTGTAAAAGTAGTCCAATATCTCGTTAACTTGTAATCTTTTCCTCCTTTCAAATTCTCATATTTTACAAATATGTTTTGTAACTACTTTTTCAATTTCAAGTCAATTCAGATGCAGTGTGTGGCAGGTTATTCAGTAAGAATAGGCCTTCATTTCTAATCAACAAGAATTTAAAATTAGGAAAAAAATTAAATTCCAAACTGAGAATAAAAAGTCATCAAAAATTTATTTTGTTAATTTTAAAATAAATTATATTTTAAATAAATTATATTAATTATATTTAAAATTATATTCATACTTATATTATTTGCAATTTGAGATAAAAAACTATAAAATTGAAAAAAGAAGTGACAAGTCAAATTTTCGAAAAATTTGCTACACAAATTTTAATATTCATTTAATCGAAGAAGGTTACGACCAATAGTTTCTTAAAGGTCCTCTCCACTCTAAATTAAAAAATTTCTGGAATTGCTTTAAATTTGTAGAGCTAAGGTTATATAACATATCGCAGTAAACAGAATTTATATCTATCAAGTATTCTGTTCACAATTAATTATATAAGAAATATTCACATTTGGCTTTTTTTTTTCATTCTGAGATTCATAAGAAGATAAAGGCCCCATAATTAATTAGGTATGTTCGTTCGTATATGCATAGTACATACTTATTTAAATACAGTGTTTTAAAATGAACAGTTCTCTAGTAGATAGGGAAAATGTTTTGATGTATGAAAACTATTAGTAAGAAATAATTAATTAGGTACTTCTATTCTTTATATGGATCCATTATCTTGGAATCAGCTTTGTTATTGTTTTGAATTTGTCGGATCTAGTTGGCTTATCGCACATGTGAGCTTTTTCTTTGTTTGAAATTCAGAGGGATTGTAGAAAGAAGAGAAAATAACACTATAGAACCAAATTTGAAATGGTTTGCAGTTTTATAATCAGTAACCTTAGTTCTAATGAATAGAGAAATAGAATAGAGTGGAGAGAACCTTTAAAATTCAAATTTACATTTCGCTTAAAAATTTAGCTACTTAGGACAGTAAATAAAAGACTGTCCAGAATCTATACACTCTCCTTCATTAGAAGTGACGTCAGTAAACAAACAAAATCTTTCATTGGGTAAATGGCATAACAACTTTTTACAACTACTTAGGTAAGGTATGAGACTCAATTGGGTACATATTGTATTTCACAATATATCAAGTAGTTTTTCTCAGCTACAGTTTTGTAATATTTATAAATATAATACAAAAATCGAGATTATAAGTCTAATTTTTATTTTTTTAGTCTAATTTTACAAAAAAATGTAAGGTTGTGTACCGCTCTTGATTAATTTTAAGAAAAATCTGGTCTTAAAGTGTCCATTGTCACGTTTTGACTGCCTTCTCCCCGTACTTTTGTCCCGGGATACTAGTAGATGTTGCGGAGTAGGGAATTGCGTAGACCAGGGGGCTAAAACCGTGACTACAGATAGTGTTTGGTTGAGAGGAGTGTGTGGAGTGGAGAGATAGGCATGATACTTGTGGTTGATGAATTGAGATTTTTGTTTGATAATTCTAGAAAAGGAGTATGAACCGAACACCAAAAAAGAAGAAGAATGCTTGGGCATGGTCAGTTGTGGGAGCTGGAGCAGCCGAAAAGAAGGACCTGGGTAAATTTTGGGTGAATGAGGAGGTGGAGGCGAGTGAGGTGTGTAAGAAGAGGGTGAATAGTGGTGAGATGGGTGTAAATTGTGATGACTGTAATGAATGGTATCATATCCAATGTACCAAGAAGATTTCCAAGAAAGATTATGAGCTGATGTGCAAGATGGAGAAAAGTCAACCCTTTTACAGTCAGAAATGCTTAAAGAAACAAGGAAAGTTATCACAGGAAAATAAGGGCTTAAAACTGAGTTGGGGGATTTGAAGCAAGAGAATGGAGAACTGAGGGCGCAAATTGGGAAAGTTATGGAGAGAATGGAGAAGCTGGAGAAAGAAATAGAAGTAGTGAAAGAGCATCAAAGGCAACTGGAGAGTAAAGTGAATGAGAAAGAAAAAGAGTGGTAAAAAACCATCACAAGAAATTGGATGGAAAGGTGAATGAGAGAGAGAGTTAAAGAAATGAAAAAAAGTATTGATAATATACAGAAGAATATTGATGGGAAGAATGATGTAATGAAGGCATGCAAATAGAACCTACTGGTACAGCAAAATAAAATTGAAATAGTGAAAAAGACTGTCCAGGAAAGGCAAGACCCAGGACCAGAGATGGAAGGAATGAGAGATGAAATTGTTAGCAAGAGTGTGGAAAAAGTAAGAAAGGAGAGAAAGAAAGAGGAAGAGAAGATTGAGAGCAAAATAGAAGACATAGGAAGAGAAAGAAGAAAGAATAACATTGTGATATTCAATCTGAAAGAATCTGATAAAGTAGAGGCACAGGAGAGGTACAAGGACGATGAAGAGATATGCAGAAAGTTACTAGTACAAGAGTTGGAAATAGAGGAGTTGAATGTAGAGAAATTAATAAGAATTGGGAAGAAGCAAGAAAACTATACCAGACCATTGTTGGTGAAGTTGGCATGCGAGGAAGGAACTGTATAACGCTAAAACGTTACGCCAGTCAGAGTTTTGATAGGGTTTACATAAATAGAGATCTAACAGAACGAGAAAGAGAGAGCAAGTTGAGGGAGGAGCTACGGGAGAGAAGAAGTAGAAATGTCGGCATATTCAAGATTAGGAGAGGAAGAATAGTTAGAGTAGAGCAGGAGAGTGAGAGAGAAGAATATGAAAATAGAGGTGCTAGACCCAAAGAAAATTTTGGAGGGGTGAGGAGGAATGGAGGATGGCAAAGAGGAATGGTGGGGGGAGAGGGAGAGGTGCAAGGTAAACACAGTGTAAGAAATTATGTTGATGAATGTGCAGGGGTTAAGTCAGGGAAAAGCGGTGGAAATACCCGACATGGTTAAGGAGAACAGGATAATCTGTTTGACCGAGACACAAAAGAAAATTGATGATGTTAGAGTGGAGGAGGGAATAAGAATTTTGCAAATTATGAGAGACATGCAGGATAGAAAAGGAGGAATTCTATGCGCTTATAAGGAAAATGAGATGGAGATTGAGAAGAGAGAGACAAGGAGTAAGGATATACTGCACTTGGAGGGTAAAATGAGAGACATGAACATGAGCATAGTAATAACATACCTGAGGACAGGAAATGGAGTAGAGATAAGACTATTTAATGAAATGATAATGAGAGAAGTAGGGGATATAGTGAGAGTAGGGGAGTTGAAGGGAAAGTATTTGATGGTTATAGGGTTTTAAATGGACTTGGGATATTTAGGGGAACAAGTGGAAAATAGAAATGGGAGGATTATAAATGAGTTTATTAAGAGGTATAGCATGATTTTGCTGAATTGTGACCAGAAATGTGAGGGCACCTACACATGGGAAAGAGGAGAGCAGAAGAGTGCTATAGATTTAATGATGGTAAATGAGAGAATGTATGGAAGATTTAAGGATATGATAATTGATGAAAAGAGAGAAATAATTGAAATTTCAGACCATTGTATGCTGGTGATTCATTTGGAGACAAAGAAAAAGGAAAATAGAATTGGTGTAGAATGGCATGAAAAGGTATACTATAGGTTTGATGAGAATAGAGTACAGAGGTTTAAGGAAAAATGGAGGAGAGTTTGGAAGGAATAGGTGGGGTGAATATAGAGGAAGTAAATAAAATGATCGGGGATGCTGCAGAAGAAACATTGAAAGCCAGATACAGAAGGAAGAAAGGGACAAGTGGGGAGAAGGAGCAACCATGGATGAACAATGAAATTAGGAGAGCAATAAAGAGGAGGAGAAATTTAAATAAAGTTCACAGGAACAGTAGAAGTGCACAGGTAAACAAGAGGCTTGGAAGAATTACATTGAGCAAAAGGAAAGTGTGAAAATGATGATAGCCAAAGAAATGAGAATATTCGAGGAGAGGATGACAAGGGATATAAAGGCAGGAGATAAGAGAACATTGTGGGAAAGGATAAATAAGCTACGTGGAGTGGAGAAGAAAAAGGAGTTGAAGATATATGATGAGGCTGGTGAGGAGCTGGAGGTAGGGAGAATGAGGGAAGAGATAGAAAGATTTTGGCAGGGGGTTTACAAGACCCATCCAAATAGAATGGAAGAAATGTGGACTGAGGAGAGGAGAACAGTGTATGAGAGAGAGTTAGATATAAGGAGAGATCAAGAAAGAGAGGAGGAGAGACTGGAAAGAGGATTGGTATTACCTAGAGTGGTGGCTGACCCGTATAGACACATCAAGATTATGGATATGAATATAGACAAAGAAGAGACCAGAAAGATTATGAAGAACGGAAGGTCGGGAGGAGTAGATGGATTGAAGCTGGAGAGATGTATGAGGTATTGGAGGGAAGTGAGGTGTTTATGAGTGCAATGGTGAGAGGTTTTCAGAGGGTGGTGGAGACAGGGGAGATGACAGAGAGTTGGAAAAGGTCAAGGACTGTCTTGATACCAAAAAGGACGGCCAACAGTGGAACAGCTCAGACCCATAGCTATGACGGACATCTCCAATAAAATTCTTATGGGAGTGTTGAGAGACAGGATACAGAAGCAGATTGAGGAGAATTGGATAAGAAGAGACGAGCAGGTGGGGTTCACGCAGGGAGGCATGATTGCAGACAACCTGTTTATGTTGCAGGAGTGTGAACAGGAGGTGTTTAAGAGGAGGGAGGAGATGGTTGTTGTGGCGATTGACTTTAAAAAGGAGTTTGACTCGATCAAGAGGGAAAAGATACTGGAGGTTTTGCAGGAGTATAGGATAGAGGGGAGAGTGTTGTAGCTGTTCAAGAGGGTGTATAGTGAGGATGGAACGAGGCTGATCATGGGTGAGCAGAGGGATGTTGAGGTGGAGAGTGGAATTGGACAAGGTTGTACGGCATCGACGGTGTTGTTCAAGTAAATAACATTTAAGATTATTGAGGATGAAGCTGGAAGGTGTCAAAGTAGGGGATGTGAAGTTGAGGAGTTTGTTTTTTGCGGATGATGGTTTGATTTTGGCGAGGAGTGTGGGTCAGGCAGAGGAGGAGGGTGTGAGGAAGTTGAGACGGGTGGTTAGTAGATACGGATTGGAGATGAATGATGGAAAGATCCAGGTGCTCTTGTACAACGTTCAGAGGCAGGTGGAGCAGATTGAGGGAATTTTGGTTGTGGATGAGGTGAGATATTTGGGGGTGAGAGTGCAAAACAGGAGAAACATGTTTGAGGAGCAGAGGAGTGATATGGTTGGAAAGGCGAAGAGATTAAGTGGTATGACTTACTCGGTTATACAGAAAGGGTGCCATAAGGTGATGCTAGGAAAGAGTTACTGGAAGGGTATGGTGTTACCGAGTGTCTTATATGGGTCGGAGGTGGTGAGGCTGAAGGATATAGACAGTTTGCAGAGGCAGGAAAATGCAGCTATGCGGAGAATGTTGGGAGCGCCGAAGAATGTAGCAATAGCAGGAATGAGGGGGGATATAGGAATAGACACAATGAAGAGTCGAGTGGCATGAGGAAGGTCACAGTACTATAGGAGAGTGGAGCAGGGGAAGAATAAGTTGCTGGCTGGAGTGATGAGAAATGCGCAGGTGAATGGTTGAGGGAGACAAGGATGTATATGAGCTGGGCGGAGATTGGGGAGGAGGAGTTGAAGGTGATGTCGAAGGAGCAAGTGAAGAGAAAAATAGCGGCGGTGGTACATGTGGAGTGGAGGGAGGAGGTCGATCGGAGGAGCAGTCTGAGGCTGTATGGGAGGTTTAAGAGTGAGATGAAGGAGGAGGATCATGAGGGAGGAATGGCATCAAGGCTGTGGTTCGCTGCAAGGACAGGATGTCTGAGGTTGGAATGTAGAAGATGAGGAGAGGAAAGTGACAGGTGTAGGTTGTGTGGAGTTGATAAAGAGGACGAGAAGCATTTTATCTTAGAGAGTTAGAGGGAGAGAGAAGACAGGCGGTGGAGTTGCCGAGACCGAGTCAGGAGAGTGCAGATGAGGTGCTGGGGAGCTTTTTGTTTGGAGGTGGAGATGATAGGGCGAGGAGAAGGGTTTTGCATGAAATGTGGAAGCACAGAGAGATGAGTAGGAGGGAGGTGCCCCGTTAGTTGAGCTCTGGGTGAGATGAAGCAGAGACGGGTGAGATGAAGTGGCGAAATTGTGGTGAGAGAGGATTCGACTTGGTTGAGGATAGGAAATTTATTTTCATTGTTGAAGTGAGACGGACCTGTTCATAAAGGAATCTAAATTGGACACCTTGACCTTGACCTAACATTTCTTGCTCGAAAAAATAAATATTTCTTCAGTAGATTATCAATACTGTGTTACATAATTAGGATTGCCTAGTTTTTGAAATCAACACTTACTTGAGTTGTTTTGTGAACGGAAATCCATCCCACAACTAGAGCTATCCAATACCAGTAGGAGAGTAGTAATAATTTCAAACAAACTTTCTTCTGTTCCCACAACACAGTTCGATAAAGACCTTTATAAATATTCTCAATTACTTTTCCATCGCCAGCTTTGATTTTCCGTATTAACATTATACTGTTTACAAAATCTTAAATTATACTGAATTTCTGAAAAAAAAAATCAAATTATAATTGAACAGTAACACGAAGCTTATCTGTAAGGTAAAGAGTGACTTACCAAGACATTATTTTTTTCTGGAGTGTACCAGAGGTCCAAACTTTTGAGACTTCAAAGAAGTCTGCAAAAGATGAAACCAACAAGTTTCCAGTACTACTTTCGGGTAAGAGCGTTAGAAAGTTATATCGTCAATGAAAATATTATGGTTTTAAGAAAGAAAGGCGGTTGTTGCAAGAGTGCTTTGAGACCTCTTCCATAATTTTTTTTCCATCCATCTACTTATTGTTGAAATAGATACTGCTTTGTATAATTTTCGGAAACTTTTTCTGTTTACTCTAGATTCTAGAAACTATAACACGATAAATATTTTTAATGATGTTTTGATGGAAATTCTCCAAGAAGAACACATGAAGTTGATTGATTGTGCCGCAAAGAGGCAATGAAAACTGTTTGCACTTTGTATTGGTAAATTTTTATAAAGCCTAATGTAGCTTAAACGTTAGAAATCAACTTCCATTCATTATTCTCATCAAAAAACCTGCTTGCTTTAACAGTTTAAATATTTTGGTACAGATATATTTTCAACAGAAAATTTTGTCTTATAAATAGCACGTTGTCAAATACATTTACTAATACGAAGGCACAACAGAACATTAGTAGTCTTAAGCCGTGTTTACCTTGTCAGTCACAAACTATGGTTAACTGAGCATTCGACACTGTTACAACGAAAGTGCTCAACCGGGGTTCTAGGAATTTTCGCCGTTGGAAAATTTGTCGTGAGGAATATTCGCCATGAAAGAGAAATTGTAAAGGACATAACTATTCCAATACCTATAAGTATTGATAAAAAATATTAATAATTATAAAGTAAACGAATTTGTTAAATAACTATACGACTGAAAATTTTAGATAATTTAAAAAAAAAATTATAAGAATTTATAATCGTAAATATTAATTGTAGGTGATTATGGAATATTGTATATATGATAAAACTAAGATTCCTAAAATTTATGTTAATTGATTATATATGCAATATATATTTTAATCAGTAATCGTATAATTTTGTGTCACGAGAGGTCGGTGTATAACATTTGAAGTGACTAAATAGTCGAAGCTAATTTTTGAATTATTGATGGTTTCATACCTATCTAATTATTGATTGTTTTGATTTATTCGGTATTGTAAGGAAATATCCTTCACCTAGAACTGTATATATGTTATTTTGTTTGTAAGTTCTTTTTAAATTAAATATGTGTTTAAAAATTATGTGTTTATCCCAACTCGTTGCCCGTTATGAGTATTATGAATAAAGTCGTTAAAATTAAAATATAATTGAATATTAACCTTTAAAACGGGCAATGAGTTGGTCTCCAATATTTTCCTCAGAGTACCAAAGCTCGGAAGTAATCAGTTGTCGTTCGATGCTACTAGGGTAAACACAACCTAGCTAGTATCTCCTTGTGTTAAACGTTCGCCACAGTCAAAACCATGTCTGGCTGAAACTTTAGCTTCTCCCCCCTACCACCTGACGACTGCCGCTTTGTTGCGATGAGCTACAGTGATTGAGTGATGTGCAGTGTTGTTTGTTAACGGACCAACTAACTCTCACTACCATTGGATCCCCCATTCCCTGAGCGCCCAGATGTTTCACCGTGCTGACTGAATAAGGAAGAAACTGATTACAGTATAGGTGAGACTGACTCAAAAGCGTGTGCCGTTGGTTTCTGTACTTTCAGTTATTTGTTTCCGACTATTCATCTTAATCTGAAAACGGGCAACTGATCCTTCATTATTTTCTATTTTACGAACTATATATATTCTGACTTTTAATTATTCTCCAATTAAATTTCTATATAACTAAATTGCTTAAATTGATAAATTGCTTAAATTGATAAATTGCTTAAATTGATAAATTGCTTAAATTGATAAATTATTGCTTAAATTGATAAATTATTGCTTAAATTGATAAATTTCTTAAATCTATACTATTTCAATTTCTAAATAATTAATTAATTATACTTTCAGTAATCCAAAACATATTCTTTGAATTCTTTTTGACAGAGTTATACTATTCTAGGACCTAACTATTGCTGCCTGTTGCCGATCAGTCTACTTAACTTGTACTTCGGTCGAACCAAAATCGGTAATAATTAAATCCTGCATTGATAATAAATATTCATGATCATATTACACTTTATTCCCATCTTTATTTATCATACTATATTTTCCATTTTTTCATATTTAGTTTAAGATTTCCAGTTCCCCTGCATTGAAGTTACGTGGATCACACGCACCGTCCACGGAACATTATATATGAACTATTTTTTTTTAAACTTTAAATATTTCATTATTACTACTGTCATTAAAATCCAAATTGAACAGTGCAAATCTATAAATTAATTTCTTTTGTTCTAACCTTCATATTAAATAAACTATTAAAATTTATACAAATTCCATCTTCCTTCCCTTTTTCGATGCAGGTATTACATTGTGCGGTTTACTTATTGAAATCTGAATTATTATGCATGGCACAAATATTTCAAGGTACAGCACACTGATAAGAATGCTACATTTAAAATACCTCTCTTGTGAGTGTATGCGATCTCTCTAAACCAAAATTCCATTCATTTCTATCCATAAAATCTTCGTTGCTGCGATTCTACGTAATATGAGGAACAAATAGGAATATAATATGTTTAGTCATATGTTATTATTTATATTATTTCCATATAAATAAAAACATACATAGAAATAATATATTCAGTTATATTATTATTAAAATATTCTTCAAGGCGAATCTTCCCACGACGAATCACCCTCAAACGGTACTACAGTACGCCAGTGTGGTGAATAGTGGCTGTGCTCTCAGTCTGTGTTTAATTGAAAGGCTGAGCGCACACCAAAACCGAGATAGTAAGATTGAACTAGGTACCATGACAATACTATCTAGTGGGCACACTGACAGAGAGTCCGAAGAGAGAGGGTAAGATTGAAAGACACGCAAAGATAGAACGCTCTTCTCAGATGACGTCTCACCAATCTATCTTCAATTTGAGACTGTTGAGTGCTTCAGTGTGCTAGGTGTTACATCAGGCACGCTCCCCTATGGAGCAGACGGGGTACGGTCAAGAGCCCCCCCGGTCATGAGCCCCCCTAGGTCAAAAGCCCCCCCGGTCACGAGCCCCCCCCCCTCCATGTTTTTTAATCCTTATTTACCTAGTTAAACAAATGAAGAACTACTTAGATAGAAATAACTGAGAGTTGCTAATGTAGTTTGTTGTATCCGCTAGATTGTTGTACTGCACACTTCATGATTGATTAATGATCTGGCAGGGGGGTTCGGGGGGCGGCACGCCCCCCGATATACATATATTTTATGTCTAATCAGTAATGAACTACAAAAGGATTAAATAATATAGGTAAATAAGGATTTAAAAACAGGGGGGCTCGTGACCGGGGGGGGGGGCTCATGACCGGGGGGGCTCATGACCGGGGGGGCTTATGACCTACACCCGGAGCAGACATGGGATATTGTTGCAGGACTTTAATACTATTTACAAAGACAATATAAGATAGACGCTCAACTCCATGTTATAAAATACAGAGTACGTTCATTATTGTTTGGTGTGACGTATGCTACTGATCGCTTCTGATTGGTTGATATTATTTTTGCATTTGCCCTATCAAGTTGAGCGTCTATCTTATATTGTCTTTGCTATTAATATATCAAATTTAATCTGCATGGGTCGTCATAGTAGTTTTTATAAAACAATCTATTCCGAGTTAAACCCTACCCACTTCTTATTTTTGTAATCTTTTTAAAGTTATTAATTGGAATTGTAGTAATCCATATTTGAGAACTTTAAGAAAGAACCATGTTCTTTGATGTTTATTCATTTGTTCTTGAAGATTATAACAATAATCTATTGTATTTTTATATGAACCGAGTAGTTCAGTAAACTAAGTTTATTCGATTTATGTGTTTCATTATCCTTGTAAATTCAGAAATTAATTGCAATTTTATTGAAATATAATCTTATTTTCGAATGAAACAAACCAATGTTTTTATGGCCATTTGGAATTAATTAATAACCACGCTACCAAATACGTAAAAGGAAGGAATGGGAAGAAATTGATAATCAAGATGATTAATTGAGCCAGCATAAAGCCGTGTTTACATTGACAGTCACAATCTAGGGAATACACGTGGTGATCACTGAGCATTCGACACTGTCACCATGAAAGTGCTCAAACTATACTGAAGTACGCCAGTATGGTTAATAGTGACAGTGCTCTCGGTCTGTGTTCAGCTGTGAGAAGGTCTGTGCCAAATGACTCGCTATGGAAAGAAGGAAAAGGATGCTGCGGAGCTTTGCACTCTCACCTCTTTCTATTGCTAACAACACACTGAAAAGTGCCACTATCCGTCAGTATCTTCACATTAGTATTTTTCTGAACCCTCTATTCCATGTTTCAGTTGATCGCATTTGCGCTCAATGTTTGGAAATTGGTTTCGTTTTTGTTGAACTGGTTGAAATAGTCTTGCAGCAATCAACAGAGCATGCTACAAGCAACGAAGCTGTTGCTTGATGCATATTCGTGTCTCTTTATTGAAAGTCGCATGCTACATTCTTGTTGAAAGACAGTGAAGTCGCGTGCTACATGTTGCTTGTGTTTCCTCAGTGGAAACCCGGCTTTAGACTGCTGAGTCCACAAATCGAATATACAAAAATTGAGAAACACTATTAGTATATATTTTTGTAAATAATGATGATTCATGCCAAAGACAATTTGCATATCTGTACTGAATTTTAGGAAATTAAATTCACCATGGATTAGTTACATCCACAACAACAATCAGTTATTAGCTATATAAGCTGTAGATTTCGTTTCGGCTTAAATTTACCCCTCCCTCTCCCTAATTCTCCATATAGAGGAAGCTACCTCTTCTAGGTAGCTTTGATAATGATGAAATGTAAACTCTACTGTTTTAATGTGTAGTGTATTTACTTAGATTGCTTTACAATAAACAGTAATGTAAAGATTTTGTCACTATTGACATTACGGGGAGAAAGCTTTATCCCATATCCCCACCCGAGCAATTAACCTATCATTATATAATTATTCATAAGATTACATACAATATTATCTATCGATGGTTGCGCTAATGATAGATACCAAAGACGTTGCAACACAATTGACCGATTACTATTAGTATTTTAAGTGTTCAAAAGTTTTCCCTATTCACAACAAGGTGATCCAAAGTGAAGAAGACATCGTAGAAGAGGGGACTTGTGAAAGTACGCAAGACAGAAGGAACAGAAAAGAAGAGGAAAAAGTCGAGAAAAGATACTAAAAAAAAAATTAAAGAAAAAGAGCACCAAACCAAACTTAAATGCTACAATATAACAAAAAGAAGGCATATCTTGAGGTTGCCTCGGGACAAGGAGGGCGATCGATCGGAAGAGCAGATTGATAGATAGCACTAAAAATATATATTGCTTCATCTGTAACCTATCTAAGAATATATATAACTCTTATCTTTCTAAGTCTAAAGTATGGTGTTAAATAATAATATAGTTTAAGAAAATCATATCGATTATATGTTTAGAACTATGTAAATTAATCGAGTTTATCATCACGTAACATAGTAAAGAGAACAGCAAAATTCATCTCTTGAAAATATTCGAATTAGTTCTCATGGATTTTATTTGATCCCGTTCACCATCCTTATTTTAAACAACTGAAAGTATAAAATATTAGCCTATATGGAAGGCAAAATCCATTTAGTAGTATACAAAGTAGTAATTTAATTTAGAAGGGGTTTAACGTCTGCTTCGGAACCAAAGGCCATATCGCTAACGTCAAAAGGAAATTAAATACAAGGGACTTGAAGAAGCAGTCGGAAAGGAATGTGGCTCCATGAATAATGTCACTTACACCGTCGGTGACAATCTCATGGATGCAGAAAAGCTAGTCCATGAATGCAGTCACTTACACCAAGGAATGTGACGAAACGGGACACAAGCACCGGTGGCTGCACTCACGGATTGAAGAGGAAAATGAAAAGGTGATTATAGTAAATGAAGCTTACGAGCCTACCTAACACAAAATCTAAGACCTCGTAGTTGAAGAGCATAACCCTAGCGCTATCCTCTAAAACTGCAAGTAGCGTTAAAAAAATGATAAACATGGTAAAAATTAAAAAAGATAATCCATAATCCAAATTACAACAGTTCGGGGCCCAAGGGACGCCACTCCCCTTCTCTTACATTCACCACAGACAGCTTCAGGATAGAGCCCTTGGTGGCATACAAAGTAGTAATGTCATCTGGCTTAT
The DNA here is from genome assembly GCA_947561585.1 of Caprella mutica. Classification (NCBI taxonomy): domain Eukaryota; kingdom Metazoa; phylum Arthropoda; class Malacostraca; order Amphipoda; family Caprellidae; genus Caprella; species Caprella mutica. Next base: position 57,698 of record CANNZV010000639.1, read on the forward strand.
CAAACAATAAATTGTGAAATATGCTACGAAATTATATTATTATTTCGAATTTTAAATTGAGTTCACTGAAATTGAGGAAAGGATTGCTCTGAAATAAAAGCTTAAAGTTGTAAGAAGAGATGTCATATCACAGTGATGAACGTGAAATGTAGTATGCTCGAAAGATTGCAAACGTTTCACACGGATTCTATATTTCCTATTTTATTGCTGAATTTTCAATTCCATATAAAGATATATTTTAGAGTCGATGTAACCTATATTTCCATTCATTTCGCTTTGTGGGTTTGAAGTCGAAATCTTACAGTACTCTTTCAGTATTTTTCAAATAGTTGTTATAGGTCATTTAGATTTATTTAAAAGTATTTATTTATTCATTATCTAAGTTAACATCCACTAACAGAGTAGGATCTTTCCCATTTGACGACCCCCACCAGATTTAATTTAAATAATTATATAATTGTATTTTTGTCCATAGAATCCGAAAACCGGTTTTTGTAGAAAGTAATAGTTTTGAGATATGAGGGTTTGAAGTTATTTATTTCCTATGTATTACTGAAGGATTGGGAACTTGAAAAAAACACGTGTTTTCATTGAAAAAATGTATAATAGACACAAAAAGTAGTACAAAATTAATAGAAAAGGAAAATAATTTGATAAAGGTAACAGTAATGTAGTTTGTTGTATCCGCTAGTTTGTTGTACACTACACTACCCCCCATTACACATATCAGTATTGAAGTATTAATTTGAAAATATCACGAAAACTGGAAATATATTTATGTATTTAGAGGGGCGTGCCGCCCCAAACCCCCCCCCCCCCCCCTGCCAAGTCATTGAACAATAATGAAGTGTGCAGTACAACAAACTAACGGATACAACAAACTTCATTACTGTTTCATGCAAAAAATATATATTGTTTGAATAATTTCAATGAAAGCACGAGTTTTTTCAAAGTTCTCAATCCTACAATAACTTTAAACCCTCATATCTCAAAAGCTAGTTTCTACAAAAAACCGTTTTGATTTTCGGATTCTATGGACAAAAATACACAAAAAAAAAATAATTTGAATTAAATTTGGTGGGGGTCGTCAAATGGGAAAGATTCACCGAGTATTGTGAGTGTTTGAACTCTGCTAAGTTCCTCCTTTTTGTTTTTAGCTTTTGTGCCATTTTCATATAAGTTGTTCAAATATTAGCTCTTAAGAGTTTTGGTTACTATTGAAACCAATAGAATCCCTTTTACTATCACCTCTTCATTCATTAGGAAATGCAGTCAACGGAACTAATGTTCCTTTTCGTCCCTTTTTATATTAGTGACTGTAGCTTTTCTGCATTAAAATAATTATTTTCACAGATAGTGATAGATGAAATCTTTCATTGAAGAACTCAATTCAGGTTACTTCTTCAAAGTTTCTTTTAATTTATATTCATTTTTGCATTCCTGTTATTAGCCTATTTATGGTTAAGCCAAAATTTAATTAAACTCTCCACTAGAGCAGCATTGAATTGTGGAAAAATTATTGGGATAGTTAAAGTTATAATTCTATTCATACTAAATTTACAAACTTCAGCTTTCTTATCTTAACTCGAAATTAGAATATGTATATGGCTAATATTTATATACAGTATAATATATTACCGCTACAAATTCAATTGAAATCAATTTCTCTAGTGAGCCTCAAGAGTATATCCATCATACAATATTGAAATTCTTAAGTTTTGCATATCTAAAGAATAAATACTAAACTTTACTGGTGATATTATAGCATGACTTACCTTTCCATTTATTCCATGCATTTTCTTATTGAGTGTTACATTTCAGAAATATGGATAGAAATAATAATTTTTTTGTAACAAACTCACGCAGAGAAAAAGAGAGGCTTATTCTGAGAGCCAAAATTGTTGCCCTCAAAGATACTGGCCTTTCTTTCCGGCAAATCAGTACAGAGTTGGGTTGTTGCTTGAGTACAGTGCAGAGGTGGTTAAAAAGGTGAACTTAAATCACATTTTAACTTTATCAAACTAACAAATCTGACTCTTATAAGTTTCTGAATAGGAAATTGAATGAACATGATTATAATACTATGGAAATAATTTAAATTTTCACCCACAGAGGAGAAGAGGAGGGTGTTCAGTTTATATTGTGTTCAGTTTGCCAATTAAAATCTATCATTAAATATCAAAGTCTGTGATAATTAATTTATTGATTTATGTTTCTTTGAACAGGATTGGTTAACAGAGTAACGGTACGAACAGTGAGAAATAGGCTCTGAGAAGCTGCCCTGTTTCACCGGGTGTAGGTCATAAGCCCACCCCGGTCAAGAGCCCCCCTGTTTTTAAATCCTTATTTACCTTTATTATTTAATCCTTATTGACACTTTTGTAGTTCATTACTAATTAGACATAAAATATATGTATATCGGGGGCCGTGCCGCCCCCCAAACCCCCCTGCCAGGCCATCAAACAATCATGAAGTGTGCAGTACAACAAACTAGTGGATACAACAAACTACATTAGCAACTCTCAGTTATTTCTATCTAAGTAGGTCTTCATTTGCTTAACTAGGTAAATAAGGATTAAAAAAACAGGGAGGGGGGGCTCATGACCGGGGAGGCTTTTGACCGTACCCCGTTTCACCATGTCCCTGCTTGCAGAGATTCTTACAAGACGTCATATTGAAGAGAGACTCAATTTCTGCAGAGAGCACCGATAAGAAAACATAAGTTAGCCCAGGCTAACTTATTTAAATCTAAATATCAAAACTTGAACTCTTTAGTAAGAATAGATATGTAGGACTTTTTTTAATTCTTTTAGTTTATGACATTTATTCCTATTCATAGATAATTATGATTGCTAATTACTTCTATTACCGTTTCTGAAATCACACTTGAGACAACTTTTGGCAGTATTGTCATATTCGTCGACGAAAAAAACCTTCAAAAGTGACTAGAACGGTAGGATGCATGTCTGGAGACCATCTTTAACTAAAACTAATCATTCTGGTTACGTGTCGTTAAATATGTTTGGCTGGATCTGGTTGGGCGGTTCTGGGGAGCTGACTCGCATCACATCTCGATTTACTGGTGAGTTAATGGGGGAATGAAAGATTTTGTCATAATGTTACAATTAATTATATTTAAAATCTTGAAATTTAATCTTTACTATTTGAATTAGGTTGAAGAATATTTTTAATTTTTATATCATGACCATTAAGCTATTGCCCTTTTTTCCATTCCATTTAAATAAACCCGAATCTTCTATTTGCAATTGAACAATTAGTTTTTATGTTGTTAAGAATCTCATTTAAATTTGGAACTGGTAATAGAGATTTGTCTGAAAGAATGGATTAAATTTTAATAATAATTCTAAAAAGGTTTTTTATATTTCAACTTCCATATATTAATACAAGAAGGCAAAAATGATATTTCTTTTAATACTAAATTTAAGTTCAAGAATACGTCAGTGTGTTAAGACACTAATCTGAAATAGGCTGTGAGGACCATTGCTCTACATGCAGATGAGCATAGGGTGGTTCCAATAGTGCAGGACAACACTGTAAAGCAGTGGTTTCGTGAAAATGGCGATTTCCAGTACCTACGCTGGCCGGCGGCAAGGCCCTTCGTTTTGTGGTTAAACACTACTTAATTTAAATTAATAGATCAACACAGAAAATACGACAACAAGAGAAATAAATTAATTAAAATAATGAAATTTGTCAACGACTGTTTTACGTCACTCTTGAGCGTAGTAAAGATATAAATCTTTGTTAAAATTTAAAAAGTTTTCAATATATGTAAAATGTAAATAATGTATACGCCGTTATAACATAAATCACGCGGCGAGTTGTCCTAGAACCATTCTATCTACATGCAGGCCCCACTCTTATAATATAACTTGAGTCATACATCGTTCTTCTTAGCATTTGTAATAACCGACTCGTGATTAAATGTAGGTCTACCTGTATTTACCTACCTAGCAGATTTATACAGAACTATGCATTTTAATAACTAAACAATGCCACCAAGGCAGGCTATCACCGCGGTTGAAAAAAGATGTTTTTTTTTCTAGAAGAAAAGCAGCATCACCTTCAGGAGTTCCACAGTAGACAATGTCTGACAAATTATCTGGCAAAACTCAAAAGGACGTCGTATGGGTCCAGTACCTTTCCTAACAGAAAGAGAAGAGCAGTGGATAAGAGATTTTATTAATAGAGGACTACCACTTCATAAGTGCGATGTATTTACACTGTCCAGAGAATGATGAAATCAACACCACCAAGAAAAACACCATTCGAAGAGGGCAGACCTGGCGAAATGTGGTGGAAATCATTTACATTTCATGACTGCTCGTCACCAAGAGCTTGCAATAAGAGTTCTTGAGAAACTATCTAAGGCAGGGGTGGGCAAATGCAGCACTCAGTACTATTTTGGCACTCAAGAGCGGCACTCGTGCCCACCAGGGAAACTGTGCTTTATTTTCTTCCAAAGAAAATTTAAATTTTTTAGCCCTGACTGCTTTATAAATTACAAGGATAATATAAAAGAGGATGGTCAACTAATTGAAGAACATATATTTGTAATGACCTTGATACTTTGATAGTCAATCTTTTTTATTCGCTAATTTAACAATTTATTGCTAAATTAGTGCCGGTGTTTGAAAATATTACCTCTACTCTTTTTTATCTACATCAGTTATTCTTACACTGGTAAGAATTGTGTAATCATTTTTAATTCCTTTTTTAATAAGTTAGGTAGCCATTGTCGTTAATCCTGTGATTTTATGAATTAGTTATTAAGTTTTTATTACTTACGCAAAATATCTTTTTTTTGTTTTTAGTGTGAATTATTTTCACATGAAAAAAGAAAAGTATAATTATATATCATTTATCAATTCCTTTTAATTCAAATAATAAATTTACTACCAATATTTAAGTGCAAAATATATACGATTGTACGTACCTCAATTAAATCTATCACCTCATTTTAAAGAACGAAAAGAAAATGGTAACGGCACTGTGATTCCATATTTCGGCACTGAAAAACACCACATGTGCCCACCCCTGATCTAAAGGCTATCGTAATATAAGTAGCTGATATCACCCAATGGTTACAAAAACTACAGAAGAAAAACTAGGACATGAACTTATAAGAAATGATGCAAGATCCAACAGATATTTAATTGTGATGAAAGCTGTGTCCAATTAGGTCCAAAGACAGGAGTGAAAATTAAAGGGAAAAAGTACGTGTATGAAATCGCACCTGGCCCAGAACCAAGCAACCTTATTTTTGTTACAACCTTCTGTGTCAATGAAGTTATTGTGGTTCCTACTTTGATTTACCCTACCTTAAGACAAGATTCCTTTTGATATAAAGGATCAGGTTCCTGAATACATCACAATTGCAAAAACTGAATATGGCTGGATGAATTCATAGTCGATATATTTCTAAGATATCTTTTAGAAAATAACAATACCAACCTGGTTATACTTTTTGTATATGGTCATAACAGTCACCTCACACTTCAATCGAGTGTAAAATGCGAAGAAATAGGAATAATCAAATAAATAGACTCCCCTCAAACTCGACTCTTATCATGCAACCGGCAGATGATGCGCCATTCAGGACATTGAAACTCTTTTGGCGTAAAGAAGTACGCAAATTACAAATGCTAACAGAGTAGCAAAGCGCAGAGACGTCGCTCCTCTTCTTGAAATTTTTTTTGAGAGTAACAAAAGACTCAAAGAATGATTTTCGAGGATGTTGCCTTTACCTTCTTAATCCCGATGTAGTGAGCTACTCTTAAATGCTTGAATGATTCTATTGAAAAAGAAACTGACGAAGAGAGTCATTCCTTCTCTAGAGAGAGAATCTCCATTCTATAAGGAAGCAAAATATGCAAAAAAAAATTAATTTTTGCTCTAATTTTGACCGTTGATAGCCTATACCAACTCTATACAAGAATGAAATTGGCAAGTTTATTGGAAGTGCTGAGTAAGGTGAACCTAGCTAGTGCACTTACATAAAATGCCTAACAAACGGAGCTTCTACAAGGTAACAAAATAATAACCAAGTGTTGCGAACTGAGAGTAAAGATATGCTTCGGTACATCTTTTGTAAGTTTGAGGAGAAATTCGACGAATTTAAGAGTTAAATTTTGTCAGCTATGCAGGTGAAAGATGAGAGAATCGGCGAACTGGAGCAACGGCCTTCTAACTTGAAGCGTGACATGCTAACTTTGAGCGAACGACTAGAGGACGCCGAGACTGTCAACAGACAGAATGATTTCATTATGTCAGGTGATGTGGGTTCCTGCACAGCTTTCAGTAGCGTAAATCTTATCTCTGCTGTATGCAATGCTGTCGAAAGTAAGCTAAAATATGCCTTGAAGCCTAAAAGTGTTGTTACTTCAAATCGTTTGGGCTCTAAACCTAATTCTCAGGGTCCTGATAACAGAAGTTTGATTGTTTAACTGAGAGACGCTGCGGAGAAGAGTGATATTATAAGGACACGTAAATCGAATTTCTTCATCAATGAAAACCTAACAAGAGGTAGATCTCAAATACGGCATGCCCTTAAGCCCCGTTTACACGACACTCACATTGGAAGCTCACATCCACGGGCAAGTGCACACTCAAAAAGAGTCTTGACTGTTCACATTTGAAAAGCGTTTGGCGGGCAGATTGAGACGGTGCGAGAGTTTTTAGTTGGTATTCAGATCCGATGGTGAGAAGTGTTGACAACAACATGAAATGAAGCAATTTATAGCACCAAAGCGATGGTACAAATTTCATAGGTTTCTTAAATTTTATCAGATTTTTTCGATTCGTTGACTTTATTACGGTGCTAGTTCCGTATAGTTTGAATTTCAGTTTTTACTTCTCCATCTCTACCTAATATTAGTAACTAGTGCACTATCCCGTTAAAAATAACGGATTTTTAATCGAAATTGAATTCAATTAATTTTTTCGGAAAATTTTGAGTTTTCGGAAAAATTTATGTTTTCGGAAAAAAATTGAGTTTCGGAAAATCTTCAGTATCTACTTATTTGGAAAATATTGAGTTTTCTTCTAAAAATTTGAGTTTTCGGAATATTTTGAGTTTTATAAAATAAAATTGTTGAGCGTGATGGATCTAAATAAACATTCATGAAAACACAATGCTCTTCATTATAGGTAGGGATACTAATAAATGTTGTTTAATGTCATTATTGCTATTTCTCTTAAATTTCTACTTTTATATGCTTTACTTGATGATTTCCAAAGTCATTCGTGATTCACAGGGTATTATACCCTGGTGAGTCATATAATTCAATAAGCTTGTTCAAGTAGCTCTACTCGTTGTCAGCCATTATGCAGAGCTTCGATGTTTACAACCTCCCCCTGGTGCATCAATGGACTGACAATATATAATAAACTAAGACAATATACATGGAAGTACTAGTAGAAGGAAGCGGTGTAACGGCTAACCAACAACGTATAAGCGGGACCATCGTGTTAACACCTTGTTGTTAGCAATTAGTCAAGTGAGCTTCCTTGTCTCTCTTCGCTTCAGTCAAAACAGCTTCCTTGGAGTCTTATTGTTGTTCCGCTGTGTCGTGTGGTGACGTCACAGCACACATGTGACGTCACCCTAGCGACAGACTGACAGTTCAGGCATAGACAATATAAGATAGACGCTCAACTTGATAGGGCACATGCAAGATTAATAACAACCAATCAGAAGCGATCAGCAGCATACGTCACACCAAACAATAATAATTGTACGACCCCCTACCCCCCCTTGAAATTCACAGGGGGATAACCTTTAGTCTAGTAGAGTTATAAATATCCTCTCTCTACTGATTAGGGATTACATAACTAATTTCTTTATATTAATTAGATCTACAAGATCACATATGTGGTTCAACTTAGAACTAGGTATGCACTAAGCAATTTTAAACCTATCTAGGTACGATATTGTCTTTGAAGACACTAAGTTGTAGGTGTACATTAACGCTGATTGGCTAGAAGTTGAGTCCGAGTGCTGACGTCAGTGCAAACATGCTCTGTATTTTATAACATGGAGTTTAAATTATATTGTCTTTGGTTCAGGATCATTCGCACACGGCTCAGTGACGTTAGAGAAACGATGGAGAGTGCACGCATCTAGTACGCGCTCCACCAAACGCTTATTCAAGTCATTAACATTGCATCTGTTGCCTAAATATTCATCAATTAATCTTCTTACATCAGTAAAATGAGAAAATTATTGAGCAAAATGATAAGATACCTAAAGTATTTTGAAGATTAATGTGTAAGTTAAAATCAGCTGTTGGGCTAACGAGAACCGTTACTCAATTTACTCAGTCAGGTCTGAGATAGACAGATACGCGTGCACTCACCCTCGTGCCTAAAACAACACTGAGAAGATAACACGAATGTAACGGCTAGGTTAGCCGCCTGACAATATAAGATAAACGCTCAACTTCATAGGGCACATGCAAGAATAATAACAACCAATCGGAAGCGATCTATGCGTTCAGTGGCACACGTCACAGCAAACAATGACAAACCGTACAAACAAACACCCCATATTCACAGAGGACCAGACAGGCTCGATCTTAACGTGTGAAGTCGTTAGAAATATAAATATTCTATACTGATTAGGGATTAGATAACTAATTACTTTATGATTAATTAAGTCTATAAGATCCAAGGTATATTAACTTAACAAGGTATGCTACGCCTTGATACGAATTTTAGACTCCTCTGCGCATAAACAAATACGCACATACGAACACACGGCCGTGTGCCCCTGCAATAATAGATACAGCTACTTAATTAGTTATTTATATATAAGAATTTTTGCCGTGGTTGTTTGTGCTGTGTGCAGATGCAATGAAAAATGTGTGATTAGAAAGAAATAGACAGGATAAGAAGAGACAGGATCGACAGCTCTTACATAAACGTACTTTGAAGAAAAACAATACGTTTTTCCCTATTAAACCTTACTAAAAAATATATGAAGTTTTCACAATGCTGAATACAGCCAGTTTAGTCCAAAAAAACAAGTTGAAAGGCATTTTATTCTAAAAAGAATGAATAACAGACCTTGTTTCTATGTAAAAATAATTATCATGGGGCACACGGCCGCGGGGTACGGTCACGAGCCCCCCCTTTCTGTTTTTTAATCTTTATTTACCTAGTTAAACAAATGAAGAACTACTTAAATAGAAATTACTGAGAGTTGCTAATATTGTTTGATGTAGTTTGTTGTACTGCACACTTCATGATTGTTTAATGACCTGGCAGGGTGGTTCGGAGGGCGGCACGCCCCCCGATATACATATACTTTATGTCTAATCAGTAATGAACTACAAAAGTGTCAATAAGGATTAAATAATATAGGTAAATAAGGATTTAAAAACAGGGGGGCTCTTATGTCGTAAAAATTCAACCAATGACGTCCCTATAAACGCTCTCTCGATAACAGCTCATTATCTTTGCTGGTAGATTGGCAATTAAAAAAGTAACATTATTATAATAGAGGGAGCCATATCTACCAACCTGCCCATCTGTTCTAAGCAAGATACAAGAAAATATTAGAGTAAACTAATGATGGTTCACACAGAAAAAGTTAAAAATATCCAAATTATACAGACTGGAAATATCAAATATAGTAGATGGTACCTATTTGGTTGGTAGCTACCATATAGCTAAGTATGCTATCAGCTATCTTATAATATGGCTAGGTATTAGCTATATTATACACTGCTGATCAATAATATAAGACCGTTTGAAAATTGGATAAAAAACTAACATTTTGTACAAAGGGTTGTGAATTTTTAAATATAGGTTGCTGATAACAATCTACATAAATGTTCCAAATAAAAAACAATTGCACCATCAATTTTTTCTTAAATCTGCATTTTTATGAAATAAGGCGTTTAACACTTGATCATAAACATAAAACCACATAACTTAAATTAGGATAAATACCAAATAACAAAGAAAATGTAACAAAATTGGCTTTAATAGTGAGTTCGGCCTCCATTGCTTCTAATTACTTTAAAAATTTTCTGTGGCATGCTTGAAATGAAGGTTTCTAGCAGTGTAAGGGGTACGTTGCTCCAACTCGTGAAAATGCACTCTCGAAGCTCATCCACAGTGGCATACTGCTTTCCATTATTGTAAACATCCCTTGCCATCCACCCCAAGAGGTTTTCTATAGGATTCAAGTCCGGGGAGCATACGGGATGCTTCAAAACCCGGACACCACTCTCCTAAGAAGCTCATTGTCCTGCGCGCTCTATGAATTGCAGCATTATCCTGCTGGAAAACCCACCCATCTCCACACGACCGTTGTCCTTCGGTCACCAGATTAGCATTTTGGAGACGTGTGATGTAGCCATCTGCAGTTTGACGACCATGAACAATCTGCAACTCCATCGTTTCTAAATATGGATGAAAATGCTCCTCACACCATTACGGAGCCTGCACCGCTGTGCCGTGTTGAGTAGATCTCAGGAGGCATTTCTTTGTCATGCCAGTACCTCTGGAAGCCATCTGGACCATCAAGATTAAACTTTTCGTCTGAGAAGAGGACTTTCATCCATTTTCCAGTGTCCCATGTCAGAAGGTCATGCTTGTGGCGTGGTAAGAGCCGGGGCACCTGTAGACGCTTTTTGTTCACCATCCCATTGATGCGTAACTGTCGTCTAATGGTTATTGGGCTGCAATCCGCAACTGTAGCCTCCTTAATTTCCCTAGAAGTTCGTCCTCTGTCCTTCTTCACTACACGTTTGATCCTCTTATTCAGCGCAGAGGAAATTTTTCTTGGTCTACCTGTAGATTTTGCCTTCCCATAGTTTTGGGGATCCTTCAAGAAGTTGAAAACTGCAGTTTTGCTTCGATTCAACTTGTCAGCGATCGCCCGTTGTGACAAACCCAGTTGGTGGAAATCTAAGATTCTGACACGCTCAACTTCACTTAGTTTAGACGCTTTTGGCATTGTGACACCTTTATGCTATGGCTGCTAATTTTAAACTGAGTGAAAAACTATGAAATAACCCTAATTTCAGCTTTTTTGCACCATGGTCTTATGTTTATGATCAATTGTTAAACGCCTCATTTCATAAAAATGCTGATTTAAGAAAAAGTTGATGGTCCAACTGTTTTTTATTTGGAACATTTATGTAGATTGTTATCAGCAACCTATATTTGAAAATTCACAACCCTATCTACAAAATGTTAGTTTTTTTTATCTAATTTCCAAACGGTATTATATTATTGATCAGCAGTGTATAATATAGCTAGCCTAAGAGGCTAAGCCCAATCTGCAAAATGGACATTTTTTCTGTGCGAACAATCCCTAATTTCCTCCTATATTTACATGTATTTTACTGAGAACTGAAGCCGAAAAGGAGGATTTCTTGGAGAATACTTTACCAGTTTCTGAAGACTGGCTGCAAACCATATAGGGTGAACAGGTAAATTGCGGCCCACTAACAAACTGAGGCCTATAACAACAGAAACATCATAGCTCAAAACACCCGTTAAAAAATTGAATTATAGCATGCACTGCGCTTCTTTTGATAGATATGCCATTTTAATGTAATTCGGTTCAGAATGTTTTAGAGGCTCTCTTGAGAGGGCCGGAATTAAAACTTAAGGGCCGCAATTTACCTGCGTGACCCAACGTTGAATCAGTCTCCAGATTTTTAATTTTTGGGGCAATTTGTCTCCAAAGATTTTCAAATTTCTCCTTTTGTGCAAATGGCCGAAAATCTCAAAATACTCTCTAATAATTAGGTACATGTAAACATAAGACTTAATTGGAAAATTGTCACCGGATAAATGAGGAGACGAATTTCAGGGCCTAAACAGTAGCCGGATAAACTTCATGGCTCATTCATCTTTCCTTTTAAAGACTGCCGACTGGGTCAGGCGGTCTGGGCAGGCTGCAGCCTGAGCCTAAGCTATAATATATGTATAGCTACCTAATAGGTATCATAGGGAACTAAATTCACTGAATCACCATTCATTCATAATTTTAGCACCTATCTTTGGCAAAAGAAAGAATTTCTATGCAAACACTTTACCAGATTCTGCAGTCTGGCATGATGGTCTACACTCTACAGTTACCATTGCTAGCCTCTAGGAGTCTAGGGAGTTGTTCCTAGTTACCCAGTTACCTTGTAGATTGATTTCTCTTTACAGGAAAGGCTTCCTTCTTTACCTTAGATCTTTGAGGTGTGAGATAGGTAGTCTGCATAATGGCCTAACTCATAAAATGAAACTTATATATATTTTATACGTAAATGCATTATAAAAAAGTAATAGATAAGTAACGGTACTCATTCTAAAACTGTTATAAATAAACACTTGGCGTGATTTGCCGCTAAAATTTTGAGATTCTGTCGTCTGCTAACAACAACAAACCCCCATTTGACCCCGTCTCTTTGCATATGTCATTGAGGCAACATGGCGGTAATCTAAAACATCACAACTATAGGGGTACGGTTAAGAGCCCCCCCCCCCCCCCCCCGGTCATGAGCCCCCTAAGTCATAGGTCCCTGTTTTGTTAATCCTTAAGCCCCGTTTACATTGACACTCACATTGGAAGCTCACATCCACGGGCAACGGGCAAGTGCACACTCAAAAAGAGTCTTGACTGTTCACATTTGAAAAGCGTTTGGCGGGCAGATTGAGACGGTGCGAGAGTTCTTAGTTGGTATTCAGATTCGATGGCGAGAAATGTTGTTACACTGGGCAAAGCGGCAGGGCCCCTAGTGTAACAAAATGAAATAATTTATAGCATCAAAGCTATGGTACATAAATTTCATCTGTTTCATAAACTTTATCAGATTTTTTCGATTCGTTGACTTTATTACGGTGTTAGTTCCGTATGTTTGAATTTCAGTTTTTACATCTTCTCCATCTCTACCTAATATTAATAACTAGTGTACTATCCCGTTAAAAATAACTGTTTTTTAATGGAAATTGAATTTTAATTCTATGAATTTTCAGTTTTCGGAGAATATTGAGTTTTTCGGAAAATCTTCAGTACCTACCTATTCGGAAAATTTTGAGTTTTTGGAAAATTTTGTGTTATGGGAAAATTTTGTGTTATGGGAAAATTTTGTGATATGGGAAAATTTTGTGTTGTGGGAAAATTTTGTTTTGGGAAATTTTTTATTTTTGGGAAAATATTGAGTTTTCCGAAAATTTTGAATTTTATAAAATAAAATTTTTGTGTGTGATGGATTTATACATATATAAAAACACAATGCTCTTTGTTATAGGTTGGGATAATAATAAATTTTGTTTAATGTCATTATTGATCTCTATCTTAAATTTCTATTTTTATATGCTTTACTTTATGATTTCCTAAGGCATTCGTGAGTCCTATATAGATTAATTAGCTGTTCAACAGCAGCTCTACTCTTTGCCATCCATTTTGCAGGAGCTTCGATGTTAACAACCTCCCCCTGGTGCATCAATGGACTGACTGAGCCACAGTGAGTGTCACTCAGAGTGTCGAAAAGAATGGCCAAGGTGAATGTTGAAGTGAGCCTCAAGTTGCCCGCTGGTTTGCCCCTCCACTGCGCGTTTGCCCGTTTTTTCAACACTCAGAGTGTGCAAAAGAGCCTCAATGTAAACGGGGCTTTATTTACCTAGTTAAACAAATGTAGAACTACTTAGATAGAAATAACTGAGAGTTGCTAATGTAGTTTCTTGTATCCGCTAGTTTGTTGTACTGCACACTTCATGATTGTGCATCGGGGGGGGGGGGGGCACGCCCCCCGATATACATATATATTTTATGTCTAATCAGTAATGAGCAACAAAAGTGTCAATAAGGATTAAATAATATAGGTAAATAAGGATTTAAAAACAGGGGGGCTCGTGACCGGGAAGGGGGGGCCTTATGACCTGTATAGATTCTATATGCGACCCCTATATATATTTTCACATTTATATGTTTATGAATGAGGAATAATATATTCAGAAATATAAGGAACAATTTACATAGGATTTTCGTAACATTTTGAACATTTTGGTTATTTGGTTTACGAAAAGGATTTATATGTTAGCTTGGGTGACGACACAAGGGAACCTTATATATTTCATGAATACTGTTTAGGTACGGAATAGTTCCTTAGATTAAGGCAGCTAGATTTATCACAGAGGGTGACAGCTAACATAACTTGGGAAACAGTTAATGTTTAGGTTGATAGATTATGAAATAGTTTAGCAAAGAACTTCATAACGGTTTCTGGGCGGAGATACGAAATATTGTTTATAGTTAGGCTGAATTAGGATTGGATAGTTTGGGAAAAGAGCACACCCCCGGTTTTAACGAAGTCCAATGAAATTGGAGAATTGAGAAAAAGGGTTGGTTAGTTTAAGAAAGGAGGTGGAGATTTAGGAGAACTGAGGGGAATCGAAGTTAGAGAAGAGGTTAGTTCCCGACTAGAGACCAGCGAGAAAGCCTCCCTCATTCCTTGACCATAGTGTCCTAATAGTTATTGGTGATGTGATTAACTAAGTCTGAAGAGATGTCCTGCCCTGTGACCTGATCGAAGCCTCTGGCCATTTCCTCAATGAGTACAATAAGTATCTTGGGTTCTAGCCTCTCATTAATTATTGTGTGGATTAGTAAATGACCAGTCTTGATGTTGAATTGTATAATGTACTCCATGAGTATTTTGAGCAACCTTTCTGTGTAATGTCATGCAGGAATATTATTAATAGTGGATTGAGTTAATTAATTATAATATGTTGTTTCATTGTCCTCGTAGTTCCAGGAATCACTTGCAATCATGAGAATTAATACTTATTTTCGAATAAGACGAAAACCATGTTAGAATGGAGTTCGGCTACTTTGATGAGATAACAATTAATTAGCTACCGTAAATGGAAAAGAAAAAATGGGTAGAATCAAATAAAGAGAAATTGACTTAATTAAATGAAGAAGTAAAAATTATTAGACCCCCGATCATTCAGACCTACACCCCAACTATAGTATTCTATGAACTGTGCGCACCATCCACTTGAAAAATTAATAACACACAACTAGGCTAGTCCCCTTATCTTTATACTGTGGTGTCACTCTGAGTGTCGAAAAGAATGGCCAAGGTGAATGTTGAAGTGAGCCTCAAGTTGCCCGCTGGTTTGCCCCTCAACTGCGCGTTTGCCCGTTCTTTCAACACTCAGAGTGTGCTTAAGAGCCTCAATGTAAGTAAACGGGGCTTTAGAAAGGCTAAACGTTGTCATTCACGGACTATAACTGGATGTGGGTCACATGGTGGACGTGTTTATGTTTGGGTCAAGTGCCCCGATCCAGCGGGAAGAAACTCAAAAAAACTATATGTAAATACACGGGAAAAGCTTGAAACTTTTTGTTGAAAGACTAGTAGGAATGCCGGCTGATGATTTGTTAGTTAGATCTCAGTGACTACTGATCTCGTTCGTTATCTTCATACGTGATGCTATGTACCGATGTGATGTTAGAAATGATTTTTTGGTTACTATTCATTAGTCCGACGCCCCATTAGACCAATACTTTTGTAGTTTATTACTGATTTAACATAAAATATATGAAAATCGGGGGGCGTGTCGCCCCCCCAACCCCCCCTGCCAGGTCATTAAACAATCACGAAGTGTGCAGTACAACAAACTAGCGGATACAACAAACTACATTAAATGATGAAATAAAGTGATGGATTGCATCATAAATTACTATTAGAAATGAAGTAAAATAAAAGCGTAATATAAAATTTTAAAAAAGAAAGAAATGAAAAATATATTTATTATTTAGATTAGTTATTAATAGAGTATACCTATTTAATCATATTTTTTATTTTAATCATAAAATAAAAATAACACAGAAAGATGGAACTGTCGGACTATTGAGAAGTCCCCGTCTTGTAAAGGTATTAAATTAGGTAAAATAATCATAAAAATATTTATATACTTCAGGATACAATTAATATCTTAATTAAACAAGACGAAAACGCATGGTTTTTTTATAAAATTCAAATTTGCAATCAAAACAAAGAGTGTACATTGTACAATCTTCTTCTTCAGCGTCAGGTTAGTGAATAGTTCAATTGTTGCACACACAGAGTATTAAAAAGTTCAAAATCGAATAATATAATAAAGTACATACTGAACCGAATGGCATGCGGTTTGTTAATAATGATCCTATACCTTATAGGTATTTAGTTCTATAATATTATGTGATAAACCTAATTTTGAAGGACCTTTAAGACATTCTGCAGTTGGTACTGTCTATCTCGTTTAAGTCATTCCGCGTATGGTACCATTATCTATATCGTGAGTCATTCCGAAGCAATAGTCTGGGAGCCTGGTAGAGTCACGTGTGCACAGAGATGTTTTTGTTCAAATCTAAAGTGGTTTCTTCAGTTTTGAATATATTAACATTAGTCAAAATGTTTTTCTTTAGTTGGTGGAAATATTTCCGGAAATCAGTGTTCGAAATGATGTTGAGCCCTGTAAAGCTTTTCAGTGTAGGGATGGGACGATACCCAAAATTTTGCCGATACCGATACTTTACAAAATCAACCGATGCCGATACTTCTCAACAAGTGCCGATACCGATACCTGCCGATATCGATACTTTGAAAAAATGCCGATTCTGGCCGATACCGATACTTGCAGTTTTTTAAAGTTTATATTTATAAAACTCATTGATACTTGATGAATTATTAAGTATCAATTATTCTTGTAAGTTTAATGAAGTTCTAACTCAAAACTAACACAGTAATGCTCTTTAAATGTAGTATAACAAAGTGATTTACATATTTCACATTAATTAAAATACATAGGTATTAAATAAATAACTTTTCTGATGTGTGATATCTTCTTTTGGTACTTATAATAAATAGGTGCGAAAATAGTCAACAGTAGCTGAATAATTCTTATCTTGAATTTATAGTCAGACTCAAAAACCTATTGGTAGATTCCGTGTGTACTTTAAATTTTTTTATTATTAATGTCATGCAAGTCATACTTATACTTAGAACTCTAGTAGGTAGATGGTCAATTATTAGAGCAGTACTTATAATGATTTTTTAAATTATTTATTTCATTTATGACTATAGAATAATAGAAAATTAATAAATAAAAAAATTGTCAAATGAATAAAATTCAAATAATCTTACAAGTATCGGCCGGATAGGCGAAGCATAATGGTAAAACTTAGTGATGGTGAAGCAAAGAAAGATATTGTTTTGGCATGTAAAAAACAGAAACCTGATCAATTCTATGTCAACGACAGTCTTATTCCGACACGATCCAAGATATTGTACACTCTGAGACAGGGGAGGAGGAGGTTCCCGGAGAAACTCGGTGCATGCGGATCGACAGATGGCAAGATTTTTGTTTGGGTTAAGAAACCCTCACCTTCTGGTAGAGATACCAAAACTTTCATTAACAGTCAACATCGACTTGAAGACTTTTGTGATAAGTTACTTAATTTGACAGTGGTTGATCTGCTGCAGGGGCATGGGCAGACGTGACTGTACCATGTGTTGTATCTTTATCATTTGCTGTCTCTTAACTGTACCTACTGCCTGGTTTTTTTTTACTAATCATCTGTCTGCTGTCTGCCTGTCACCTGTTGTACCTGTCTGCTATCTACCTGTCATCTGTTGTACCTGTCTGCTATCTACCTGTCACCTGTTGTACCTGTCTGCTATCTACCTGTCACCTGTTGTACCTGTCTGCTGCCTACCTGTCACCTGTTGTACCTGTCTGCTGCCTACCAGTCAACTGCTGTCACCTACTGTTTGTTCTTATTTTTCTGTAAGATTTTCTATATTTTTAATCTTTTATATAGCTCAATTGTATGTCACACCACTTTTTGTAAAGTTTTGTATATGATGAATACGCATCGATTTATGCTCTTAATTTGCATTGCCTGCGACTAGCCTGGCGTTTGTTTGTTGTCAACTTTATACTAATTTTTCATTATGGTACTGATTGATAACAATCTGCTCGACATTGACCCTGATGATAATTTAATTAATGGTTATCTTGATTCTCTCAATGCTCCCCATCAGTCTACTTATTATTCCATTGATAATTTTAATCAGAGATTCGATGACCGGTTAAATTGTCTTTCTCTTTGTAACTATAACATCCGTAGCTTCAATTCTAATCATGAAGTATTTTCTGGATTTTTGAATTCTTTAAAATTGAGGTTTAATGTGATTGTACTCACAGAGACTAGATTCATGGGGGGTGATGGGAGGAGCATGGATGGATATGTGGGTTGTCACAGTGGGAGGGGAGTGGGCAGAGGGGGTGGGGTTTCAATCTATGCTCATAACCAATTAGCTGTCAGTAAATTAGATCACCTATCCTTAGTGGAGGACGATATAGAGTCATGCTGTGCAAGTATATCCTATAAAAATCGTTCAATTAGTATAGTTGCCATATATCGCCCTCCAGATGGGTCACTTGTTCGTTTCACCGATTGTATTTTGAGCATATTGAACGATCCTGCAGTGCGTTTATGTTTGGGGGAGGTATTGCTGGTGGGTGACTTCAATATAAACTTGATTGGGTATGAAAGCTCTTGCACTGATATGAGAAATTTTTTTCATAGTCTGTTCTCACTTAACTTTTTACCTACAATTAGTAAACCCACGAGATTTCCTTGTGGAGATCAGATGGGTCAACCCTCCCTTCTTGATCATATATGGTATAATAGACTTAATGTTGTAGATTCTGGTATATTGCTCTTTAATTGTACTGACCATCTACCTACATTTTTTATCATCAAAGATTTCCAACTAGACAGTGATAATTTGATTAGGGTTGAGTTTCGTGATCATTCAGTAGACAATTTGAATAGGTTTAGGGATGGGTGTGGAGGATTGGATTGGAGTTGTCTTGTTGGTGATGTAAACGCAGATTTTGTTTTGTTCTATGGAGTTATTAACGAACTATATTGCAAGTGTTTTCCTATAAAAGTAAAGTATGTGTCGCAAAAGAGACTTAACAAACCATGGTTAACTTCAGCTATTTTAAAATCCATTAAAACTAAATCTGCGTATTTCAAGGCTGCGAAACTTAATTTGATCTCAGATTCATTCTATAAATCATATAAAAATAGACTTGTTAATACTATAAGGAAAGCTAAAAAGAGGTACATATGGATGCATTTAATAATTGTAAAAATAATTTAAAATCAACTTGGAATTTGATAAATAATTTAATCATGAGTAAGAAATCGAAAAAAGTTGTATCTTCAATAATTATTGATGATAATGAAGTAACAGACATTCGTAACATTGCCGAATCCTTTAATAAGTACTTTAGTAATATTGGCTCTGAACTAAACTCTAATATAGTGGAGACTGTCCAGGACCCCACTAATAACATATCATTTAATCTGCCTACCTCTTTTTTTCTATCACCTGTATCTGACTCTGAAATTGTAAATTTGGTATCTAAACTTAAGAATTCTCATTACGGTCTTAATAACATTCCTACAAGGACTTTTAAATTTGTAGTTGAGCATCTGGCGAACCCATTATCAAAAATTATAAATAATTCTTTTATTTGTGGAACCTTCCCGGACAGTCTTAAGAGAGCAGTAGTAATTCCAGTTCACAAATCAGGTTCTGATTCTGAAATGAATAATTATAGGCCTATTTCTACTCTGCCCCTTTTGAGTAAAATTATTGAGAAATGTATGGCTAGTAGACTGACTAAATTTTTGACAGATTTCAGTATAATTAGTCCATATCAATTTGGATTTCAAAAAAGTAAAAATACAACAGATGCTATTTTGAGTCTGGTTGAATATATTTATGCCGAGTTAAATGCTAAAAGACATGTCCTGGGAGTTTCCATTGATCTGAGAAAGGCCTTTGACACCGTAAACCATGACATTCTTTTGAGTAAACTTTCCAAATACGGTGTCAGAGGAATTGCACTCTCTTGGTTCCGTAGTTATCTGTGTGGGAGAACGCAATGTGTTAAGGTTGGTTCTGTTATATCTAATGATTGTCCAATATCTTGCGGTGTACCACAGGGAAGTGTTCTTGGACCTCTCTTGTTTTTATTATTCATAAACGACTTACCTAAAATTTCAGATGACTTGCATTTCACTCTCTTTGCAGACGATACAACAATAGCATGCAGCGATTCCGATTATCATTCACTTTTCTATAGATCTAATGAAAATCTTTCTACGTTATTTAATTGGACCATCATTAATAAGTTATCTCTGAACACTAACAAAACCACCGCCTTATTATTTACCAACCGTACTCATGATATTATTTCTCCCATGTTGCTGACTATAGGTAATTCTAGGATTGATTTCGATGAGAATATAAAATTCCTTGGTATACATCTGGATAACCACTTAAATTTCTCTCATCATATTCAATATATTTGTTCTAAACTTTCCAAGACAACAGGAATACTTTATAGAATATGCAGTTTCATTCCAGAGAGCGTTCTAATTGGTCTATATTATGCATTTGTTTATCCCTATCTGCTGTATGGTATTCTTATCTGGGGTGATGCTCCTGCTGTTCATCTCAACTCCCTAATTTTAATTCAGAAAAAAATTATTTGAATCATAACATCCTCTGAGTACCTGGCTGCTACTAGGCCTCTTTTTCTTAAAACTAAAATTTTACGTATTCCAGAAATTTATAAACTTGCACTAGGAATTCACATGTACTTGCAGCACAGTTCTGGAAATTTGTCTTATACTTCTCACAACTATTGTACCAGATCTCGTAATAATGCACTCCCAACTTTCCAAAGACTATCACAATGTCAAAAATCATTAACATTCAATGGACCTAAACTCTGGAATACCATACCGCAGACCATACGCACCAGCAATTCTATTCATATTTTCAAGAAAAAATATAAGACTTATTTATTAAATGAATACGCTACGTAATTCTGTAGTCTTTCTTTATTTTTTTTTCTCATATTTTTAATACATTTAATAGTTTCATCACTTGTCCTAAATATTTTCTCTGCTATAAATATCTGTAATAACTTTTAATCCTCCTCATATACATTTAATTTTTTTTTTTAATTTTTACTTTGCCTGAAAAGTTCAATTCAGAACTTCATATAGGCTTGAATGAATGTATTATTCTTTTTTTGTTCAATAAAGTTTATTATTTATTATTATTATTATTAAGTATCGGCCGATACTTTTCATTATATGCCGATACCATTGCCGATACTCCACAGAAATACCGATGCCGATACTTTGTCCCATCCTTATTTCAGTGTTTGAATAACTTGTCCCAACATAAACTCTTTCTTCTTTTGATAGCTGCATTTTGAGGGTTTCTAATAGGAGATACAAATCAACAGCGAACTGGTTTTGTTGAGGATATCAATTTTATCTCAAATACCAACTCTCAAATGATAATTAATTTGTATTATCTCTTATTTATTACAAGAAATAGCAGGATTTAATGTTTTTGCACCCATATAAAATGAACTATTGTGAATATTTTTTTCGTATATTTCATACTCGCGCAAGCCCTTTTTATTCCCATTTTTTAAATTCGCTGCAGGATGTTTAAGTTTTGTCGTAACTGTAACAGATTTTCAAGATAGATGCAGAAAAACCGAACGAATAAATCTGTGTTTATAGAAAATTTATGAGTTAGAACTTTATTAAACTTAAAAAAATAATTGATACTTGATAATTCATTGAGTATCCATGACTTTCTTAAAGTATCGGTATCGGCACTTGCTGTGAAGCATCAGTATCGGTTGATTTTGTAAAGTATCGGCAAAAATTTTGGTATCGTCCCATCCCTACAATTTAGATTAAGAATTATTTATCTTATTGTATGTACAAACTTACATGAGAACGAGAAATATGTAGGGTTAGTTGAAGTGAAATCTAATTTAGTAGGATATCTGAAAGACAATTCCGCCCAGCCTCTATTTTGTAATCGATTTACTGTTTTTGTCTGTCTAGCTCTAGTACTATTACCTTATAGAAAGTTATGAATAACAAAATGATACCGAAGAAGAATTGAATATACTCGACGCAGCAGAATTAACTAATTTTTATAGTAATATTGAATTGAAGTACAGCTTCGGCACTCTGTGCAATTAATATACTTTTTTTATATATAAGTTTTGTCAAATTCAACATGTTTCTTTTCAGCATCATAACAAAATGTTTCCACAAAATATCAATTGATCAAGCTCACGGTATCCTAATCGATCCAATTTGGTCAACAGTCATAGTTTCCCATACTGATGAGAATACTCAGTTCACTACCAAAGTCTGCCAAAAAATGTTCTCAGTCTACCCTTCAGAATATCAGCAGTACACAATCTAAGCGAGAACCTCAGTCTTCTGGCGTGTCCTGTATCAGGGAACATTCTATTGAGTCTGTTAAAAAAAACTGTTTATCCTGAAGATCTTGTTTTAAAATTTTTATTTTCCAAAATGATGTTTGTTTCATTTACCATTTAGAAGTTCTTTATCAGCAATTATGGTAAATAAATTTGATGTTTCGATTTAAACTGCCTTAGCATGATATAATTTCACTTGGGATGTGAATATTGTGTTGATATTTTTAGTTTTTAACCTAATCAAGATCAAGATGACAATCTAACATATAAATTAGTGATGTTGTGGGTTTTGGCTGCTGAACAACGTGTTCAAATCTTTTCTGCCATTCCTGTTAACGAAATAGAAATTTCAGGTAAATTGATCTTATATTATGTACTAAAGTTGATGAACAAAATAATAACCTTATATTGATTTGAAATCTTATGTAAATTCATCCATTAGTGTGGTCTCAACATCAAATGAATATCAAAAAACATTTTCTAGCATATTTAAGAAAAGGTCAGTTTTACAATTGGGCGGTCTGTGTATCACCAACAAATCTCTTGTCATTTTTAGCTACACTAGCAAAAAAGCACTCCTCATAATCATCACAATAGCACAACTCCCAATTAACGTACAATCAAAACAGTCTAACAAATATAGACATACCATCACCTCTCCTCCCATCATTCCTCACCACATGGTATGGATTGTATCCACTGAAATCCAAGTTCAACGCATCGTTCAACCAAGTTTCGGAAAAACAAACTAAATCGAATTTCAAATCAAGTTTTTGCAAAAAACAAGTAATCTCCTCATTTTTTGGATACAAAGAGCGAGTGTTAATGTGCATTAACTTCGAAGTTCGAATCTCTCTCATTGTTTTGTTAAACTCTGACACAGAATAATACGCCGACATGATAATGGAATTTAAGGTAGGATAAGGATCGTTCATCTTTCTTAGCACTTCCACAGTATAAAGATTAGAGGAGTTGACCAATCTCACAAGGGCCCCCGCACACGAGCGTTCCATTGCCGCAATGTCAAATGAACGCAGCCGCATGGCCAGGGCACACGAGTGTGTGCTGCAATGGAAAATTAACCCATATGCAATTATGCATAGAGCATGTACCAGTCACATGGTACATGCTACATGTACCAGTCACACTATACCTAAACGGATGAAAATTTTAAGGTAATTGTTATTGGTACGTATATCGGTTACCAGTACATATCGGTGCATATTCATTCAAAAAGTTTAAATGAATTCATAAGGGCTTGATCGATAAAGAAATACCTGAATTAACTCTGATTCTCGTTTTATTATTTCTTTGTAATAACTCAAAGACTGTTAAAATGTAGGGACAAAAGTTTCCTTTTTTGTTCAATAAAAATGTTTCAATCTCTACTATTTAATTACAATTACCATTGAAAGATGCGGCAACACACCGTCCGTGTGCGCATCCACACGTAGATTATATAGAAATGACTGGTAATGCGGCAGTCACCATCCGTCAAGGGAACGCATTACCCTGCATTCAGAATTGTCCGTCTCTCTGCCGGACGGCAAAGAACGCTCGTGTGCCCACATACCCAAGAGTTATGCTATTTTAGGGTCATGCGTCAATCGCCGGACGGCGAAGAACGCTCGTGTGCGGGGGCCCTAAGGGAGACATCTTTTTTAACTGACCAATAGCGTTGCAGTAGAGACCGGTGGTGCGTGACGTCATGAGCGGGATAATTTACTACTGTTTTCTACGTAGTATTGATATTTTAACTAAATAAATATATTGCATTTATTTACAGCTGTATGGAAGTATAATTCAAATTGAATAATTAGATAAAAATTACTGGGGTTGTGACAATATGCGTTTTATTTATCTTAAGAATATCATACAAAAATTCAATCAGTCTAAAATATTTTCAGTATCTATGATTTCAAACGCACATTGTCACAAACCTCAACTTAGTTTTGAATGGATTCAAAATCTTGGTGAATTGCCATCTTGATTCTTGAGAAATGGACTCCACAGACATAGCAATTATTGGGGACAGTTTCATCTTTCTGTTATTTTTATTTTTTGATTAAAATAAAAAATATGATTAAATAGGTATACTCAATTAGTAACTAATCTAAATAATAAATAAATTTTTCATTTTTAAAATTTTATATTACTCTTTTATTTTACTTTATTTCGAATAGTAATTTAGGATGCAATCCATCACTTTATTTCATGATTTAATGTACTTTGTCGTATTCGCTAGTTTGTTGTACGGCACACTTCGTGATTGTTTAATGACCTGGCAGGGGGGTACGGGGGGTGGAACGCCCCCCAATATTTTTTGTTAAATCAGTAATAGACTACAAAAGTGTCGGACTAATGAATAGTAACCAAAAAAACATCTCTAACATCACATCGGTACATAGAATCACGCATGAAGATAACGAACGAGATCAGTAGTCACTGAGATCTAACTAACAAATCATCAGCCGGCATTCCTAAATAAAGTCTTTTCACAAAAAGTTTCAAGCTTGTCCCGTGTATTTACAAATAGTTTTTTTGAGTTTCTTCACGCTGGATTGGGGCACTTGACCCATACATAAACACGTCCACCATGTGATCCACATCCATTTATAGTCAGTGGATGACTACGTTTAGCCTTTCTAAGGGCATACAGTATTTGAGATCTACCTCTTAGGTTTTCATTGATGAAGAAATTCGATGGTTTAGTGGATTTACATGTCCGTATAATATCACTCTTCTCCGCAGAGTCTCTCAGTTAAACAATCACACTTCTGTTATCAGGACCCTGAGAATTAGGGTTAGAGCCCAAACCATTTGCAGTAACAACACTTTCAGGCTTCAAGGCATATTTTAGCTTACTTTCGACAGCATTGCATACAGCAGAGATTATATATTTCCAAATAACATTAATAAATAAGTTGTTCGCACTATTCATCATATTTTGTTTACAAATAACAAAAGTGATAGAAAGAAGGTAATAATTTCATTATTCCTTTGTTTACTATTATTATTAATTAGAAAGATAAATTCCATGTAATATTGTTATCATTTGGGATACGACTATGTGACATTGAACATATTGCATATATGCAGTAACACTGCACATATTTCAAAATCATTACTTACGCACGTGTGAGTATTTACTAACCGATAAATATTCACAACTTGGCTAATTTTTAACATCGAACCATCTAACACAGCGGACCCCTTACCGTTGTAATTATTCAAATTTATATATTAGGTGGAATATTAAAACTACAAATGTATTAATAAATGTATATAGCACTTGGTATTTAGTACTATTAATTGATAAATAAAAGAATAAATTAAATTTAAAAAGTTGTGCTAATCGAAAAATATGATATTAGTAGCACGCATATAATTTATCAAGTAATTGCATTTTGGTCCAGCTTATATGCCAGCGACTTTTCACATATTTTATTCGGCATATGTAACTCGAGAGCAAAGATTGTCATATATTATATGCTGAATATTGTCACATCCCTATGGTGTTAAGTATGACTATATAATTGTGTTTCCAAAAGCTAACATGGTAACGAACTCTACTACCTATGAATTATTATAACTAGTAAGGGACAGCAAGGAATGAAACCAACTAATAGCAGTGGTTCGGCAGGTATGACGAAACTAGTTCCTTATGATTGGTCACTTTACGATAATAGAAATGGAACTGATCGAACATAGATATTGCTATGACGATTAGTAGCATTTTCAGGCTAAGAGAACATAGTTACTTCTAGTTCCATAACTTCCATTGAGACATATCATAAATTTTCAGCTTTTTGATAATAACCACATTGTGTCACTAGCGCTTGTATGTGACTTTTTATTAGTTTGTATTTGCTAATCTACTCTTAACTGACCAACTACCAGCACAATCATCCTACTCATATATTGTTGGAAGGAAAGTTTAAGTAAGTTTTTAGGTATTATTAACGATAGTGTATCTTTGATGGGTATAGGACATGTCGTCCACGAATTGCTTTATTTTGTATTTTAAAGAATATATGGGATCTATTTCATAATATTTTTTACTATTACATTAATAGCCAGGTGTAACTATATAATTTTATTATACTGATTTAAGCCGAACCATGTCATATGAACATATAAAAAAATGTTTATCTATCGATTATAGTTATAGAATTAGATATACTAAACAGGTTGACTGTATCACTAAGTTATTTACCTCCTATAATATTATGCATTAATTAAGGAGTTAAAAAATAAATAACAGGATACTAACTAGACTAAATCTGGAAACGTAAGTAAGATAATAAAATAATTACAATAGAGGTAAATACTAATTATTTTATATCATATTATTTGTTTAGTACTATATAGTATATACATGTATGTATTTTATGTGGTCACTGTTGAAAAAAATGTTGTAATAAAAAATTAATTTCTGAACCAATATTGCTTCCAATAAGCTAATCTGAGTAATAATATTGATGTTTATTGTAGTTATTGTGAAAATACACCGCAAAAATTGTGGTTATTGTAAATATAGAAAAAAAAGTCTCCGTTTTTTATGTTTATGCAGCTACTAACTTCGAGAAAGGCTTCACTATTATTACAGATTTAATGAAAGCGAGGCCTGCTTGCATATCATTAAATAAAGTATTCAGATTATTTATTTGAAGATTGCGATAAGAATTAAGGCAAAGACCACAAATTTCTAATTACCATAAAAAAAGGGTGTTTCTACTTTTATATTGCAGAATATATATAAATAATATATAATAAACAATATGTACACATTATAATTATAATACAAAATAAAGCCTTTTGCGGACGAAATTTCCGTGGACGAAATGTCCGTGCACGAAATGTCTGTTGGACGAGATGTCTGTTGGACGATCTTTGATGGATTCAATACAAGTTCGGTCAAGACTTGGAGGCTGCTCTAGCCACCAATTCATAGGAAGAGTCCTATATCCTAGGACCCTAGGTTATCGTAAATTCTCAGAATCATAAAGCATTACATTGTGAAATCATTTGGAAAGAGACTATAACTAGGTACTTACCTGGCTTATTAAAAATCTTCCAGGAAAATTTATATTGAAATACCAGACCTGAAATGCAATTCTAAAAATTATCATCTGTACTGTTATTTATGCTTTGTACTTATCAAGAAATTAATATAGCTACTGAACACTAAAGTCATAGATTTATAGTTACACAATATACCTAGTCCTAGTGTAACTTTGATCAAGTCAGTACAAACTCACATATTTCTGCACTCTGAAATTGTTCTAAAACAGAAATATTTCACGATGTGAATTTATATGGAAACCGACTATAGGCATTTAGCCTAGTAGGCCCTAAAAGACTATCTTAGCTACGTTGTAGTTAACTGGTTAGTAGTCACCATAAATTTGAGACGAAATATGTAGCACAGTATCTAAAGGGCCTTACACACGTAGGGTTTTTTAAGTCTTTCCATCAGACTTTTTGCTAAGCTCCTCCCACTTTTTCCACGAGAGTTAAATTTTGCAACGAAAGTCAGAGACTTTTCAACAACCCACGTGTTCTATTATTCTCCCCCAATCAAGAGATGCAATTTTGGAAATCTTCGTATAGCTACAGTCAATTCATAAAATATTGTAGAATAACTATATTGGTGCTCATTTTTAGCCTACATTTGCTCCATTCATTTCTTTACCTTTGAGATAAAGAATTCTTACCTTTTTCTTTTTAGAAAAGACTACCAGTAAAATTGATAATAGTAATGTTTTTTTAAACTTTTTTTTAGTATAATATATTTTAGTATAATATAATTTTAGTATAATATAATCATTTTATTTATTTCAACATATTACCTATTAGCTAATACCTTTATTTTATTTATTATAATGCAATATATATGGTACCTACGTATCCAGGATACAGTAATATAGGGTATGGTAACCAGCTGACTGAATCTATAGTTTGACGTGACCACCGGGTGACTCAAAATGGCGACTCTGACCACACTTTGAAACATGGAAAAACCTACTTAAACTTAATCACTTTTAAATTGAATTTTTTTCTTATCAATTACTAACTAGGCATTGGTTAAATTGTATTTCCATTTTTTTTTCTTATTTGTTATTCATAGGAACTACAATTTAGCAGTTAACTAGCACTACTTTACGCTCCTAGGTAGCATATATTTTCAAAACCCTATTTTTAATAGATAAGTTAAAGAAATGAACAATAAAAACACACCTGAATTATATCTATATATTCAACTTTAAGGTTCAATCGCCATTTTTGCTTTTCTTTTGCACGAAACCCCTATAAAATGACTTCAAACTTCTCGAAATTAACATGCAAATACGAGGAATTATGAGCCGCTCGGTCACAAACAAGGAATGTGTTGATGTGGTGACGTCATATTTTTGTGTCGTCTACTAGGTACTATACCCGTTTATGTTCCTGTACCCTGTACGTATCAATAATACCTTTACTTAAACTTTATATAATAGTTAAAGTACATTTGTTTAGTGGATTAGGTTAGTCAATCAAATGAAGTGAAAATAATATCGGTTAGTTTAATACTAAATATTGTAATAAACTTAATAAAAATTATCAAACCAAGTTGAATAGTAACTAACCAATGTTAGTAATTAATTAATCTAGGTATGGTATAAGTAACTAACCTATATAATTAGTAAATAACTAACCCAGGTAATTAGTAACTTTAAATATCCTAGGTAGTGAATAGTTACTAACTACCTATAACCTAGGTTAGTTACCTAGTTTAAAAATGGGTGAGGGCTTATGTCGCCGATGTGAGTAATTAATTGCACGAAATGTAAATCCACGATATTCGAAAATCAATCCACGTGTGGACGCTATTGACTTTTGAATCAAAAGTCTAGAGGAAAAGCAGAGAAAAAAATATGGTGGGAAGACTTAAAAAACCCTACGTGTGTACGGCCCTTATGTGCTGAGTGCCCCACCACAGTTCGTTCTATCAAATGGTCTCAACATAAATGGCTGTTATGTAGTTTGTTGTATCCGCTAGTTTGTTACACTGCACACTTTATTATTCTATATTCTTTTAAAATGATACTAGCAAATTTTAATTATAAAATGACCACTTGAAGATGCTGTAAAAATTCAAAAAATATAAAATCCCGTCTTCAAACCCCGCTATAACATGTCTTTTTTATGTAGAGACTACACTGTGATACACGCATTTGCTCGCCTATCTTAGAGTAACAATCAAGTTTGTAATTTGTAACTGGTGAGTGCAGTCTGCTCACGTGTCATTAACCTTTTTCTATAAAATATTAATAATATCACACAGGGATTATTTAAAGGTTTAGGAAAGTATGAGGAACTAATAATTATGCATTATTAGAAATATATCAAACAATGTTAGAAGTTAAAACTTAAAAAGAAGCTTTGAACTTCAAACATTTAATAAATATATGAAGAATCAGACTATGCCTTTTTCCAAGAATCGGAATCGGCCAAAAAAATTGACCGTCACTAAAATATTTCAATTGTAATAGAAAACATAAGTTTGATTGAACATTCGATATACAGTATTCGATCATCGTACACCAGTAATATGTCATAGAGTTTAACAATTTCTTGAATTATAATCTTGAAACATCATGTTTGTATAATAACCTGAACTACAAAAGTGTCAATAATGATTAAATAATATAGGTACATAAGGATTTAAAAACAAGGGGGCTCGTGACTGGGGGGGGGGGGGGGGGGGGGCTTATAACCTACACCCATATGTAAGTTCATTGCTCAGCGTTTACGGGACTATAGATTTAGACAATGTCTCACCAAAAATAAGATCTATTTATCACAACATAGAAGGAGCTTTTACAAATACTAATTAGATTGAGGAAAAGCTTTAATGGTTTCATTTTACTTTTTCATAACTTTACTATAATGATAGGGTAAATATCGCCACTAGTGAGTATCACACCTCTTTAAAACTGTTGCTGTAGATTAGGCAATAACCTTCCTTAGTAAATATAACGCTGTAGGAGTCTATAACTTTATTGCTAGTCCCTGTG
Source organism: Caprella mutica (assembly GCA_947561585.1). Lineage (NCBI taxonomy): Eukaryota > Metazoa > Arthropoda > Malacostraca > Amphipoda > Caprellidae > Caprella > Caprella mutica. Next base: position 88,126 of record CANNZV010000639.1, read on the forward strand.
TACTGTAACCAGCCTACTTACCACTGAGTATGTGTGCTCATTGTACTAGCAGTATAATATATTTGGGTACCTGTGTAAAGAGAACATTGCACCAGTCTCTTAACCATGCTGCATAAAAATAAAGAACAGTCGATCTAGACATTAATATTAAAAATGTAAAATGAGAATATAAACTACACTCGATCACAGTTACACTCACACTGAAGCGACTTTAACTTATACTGTAACTGTGTAACATGACCACTTATACCTACGACATGTGAGAAAAAACAGACTGAAGTGGGTCTAGGACACCTCGTCCAACGGACATCTCGTCCAACGGACATCTCGTCCAACGGACATTTCGTCCACGAATGGCTTTATTTTTCATTTTAAAGTGTTAATGGAATATATTTTCTATTATTTTTCATTATTACATTAATAGGCAGGTGTAAATAAACAATAATATAATAGTGATTTAAGCCGTATATGAATTAAAATGAAAAATGTTTATCTATCTATTACAGTTATAAAATTAAATATGCTAAACGGGTTGACTGTGTCTTTAAGTTATTGACCTCGTTTAATATTTTGCATTAATTAATGAATTATGAGTATCTAAAATTTAGAACTGAAATAGCAGGGTCCTAACAAGAATAAATATGTGGATACTTAGGAATTAAAGTAATTACAATAGAGGTAAATAATAACTATTATATATAAGTCCGAAAATATGAAACAATCCAATAACACGGACGTTTTTACGTTTAAATAATTAAACGTTACACTAAAAAGTACCAATATCTAGCTAATATTTTAAATCATTTTTTTAGTAGTATATTATATACCTGCATATTATTATGTATGTAATTTAGGTAATCACTGTTAAAAATATTCTGCCATAAAATTCTGAACCAATAGTGCATCTAATTACCTATAGCTACCTAATCTGAATACTACTATTGATGATTATTGTAGTTACTGTGAATTAAAAACAACAAAAAATGTCTCTGTTTTCTATGTTTATGTACTGTAATAACATCGAAACATGCCAGGTAATTATTACAGATTTTATAAGACTCGGGTGTAATAAAAGCGAGGTCTGCCTGTATATCATTAAAAAGGTTTCATTTGTATTATTTTACTGATGCCGGCCAACAGGATAAAAAGATTGCAATAAGAATTTAGGCAAAGACCATACATTTCTAATTACCATCAAATAAGGGTGTTAAATACATTTATAATACAGAATATATATAAATAATATAATATAAAAAATAAATGCACACAATAAATATAATACAAAATAAAGCAATTCGTGGACGAATTATCCGTGGACGAAATGTCCGTTGGACGAAATGTCCGTGGAAGAGATGTCCGTTGGACAAAATGTCTGTTGGACAAAATGTCCATTGGACGAAATGTCCGTGCACGAAAATTGCGAGTTAGATAATCAAGAAATGTATTCAAATAAATCACATCACCTGGTAATTAGTTAAAGGAGAGAGGACTTCGGATTCTCTTCAGGAAGTTCGTCAGCTTCGTGTAGTGAGAGACATCGCACACAAATATTGCGCAGGAGTCATGAGGAATGTTAGTTCAAAGAAGATTGCGTGACTGTAGGTAGAGCAGCGTGAGAATATTTAACTCAGAGTTAGGACGAAGGCTGGATTTCCTCAGTTGTACTTGATGAGTGAGAATCCGGTATGATAATCCAATTAAGTGGTGATGCGAGCTGTCATGGGAGATGAGACCAGCTTGATGTAGAGTTGTCAGCAGTAGTAGAATGTGTATTACTGGAAGCAGTGGATTAAAAATAGCATCAGCAGGTGTCTAAACCAGAAGCAGTAGTGGTTGTGATTGCAGTTGCAGCAGACCAGTAGCAATGAAACCAGTAGTCATCACCGCAGAAACCAGTTGTATTCTAACCAGAAGCAATCAGAAACCCCCTGAAAGAGATAGTTTGGAATAATTGGGGCTTGACAGCTAATAATAAAACACAGATAGTGATAATTTAAATGAATTGCCTAATTATCATTCGTTATTAATTCATTTGAGTTACCTCTCAGATGAATAGAATTAGTATTAATGTATTAATTAAATAATTAGAAATGAAATAGAACTTCTGTTAATTATGAAGTTAGGCATGGAAGCAGAATGACGTTGTTTATGTTAAAATATCCAGTCATAAGTTTTCTTTCATATAAAAAACGAAATGGCGGAGTGAACGGATCACTGTTCTAAAAACAATAATTCATTGAAACCTGATACGTAAGTACATCAGTTGGATGTTGGAAATATATAATTGATATTAATTGACTAATAATATTACTATGATAAGAGAAATGAATAATTAGCATTGATATTGAATATTACTTAGAATATATCCTAAATAGTATATTAATAAAATAACTACTGATATCAGTGATATGAGATAAGGAAAAAAAATGTTATTAATTTATTATTAATATTACATGCAGAGAAATATTAAATATAGATAAGAAAAAAATTTAGCCTTAGTATCCGTTAGAAGAATATATAGGGGGGTTGAAGCTGTTGTCGCATTGTCTTTGAATTCAGTTAATATATTATTATTATTAAATAATCGTGCAAATGTATGTAATTAGTATCCCAGGCAGCAAAGATTAATTCCTGGGATATTAAGGGAATATCCCAGGAATATATCTTTCTTCCCAGGGTTATTCCCTTAATATCCCAGGAATAATGCTTGCTACCTGGGATTAGTATTTATGTTATAAAATACCCTAAATAATCACTCAGTTATGTGGTACAAAGCTCAAAAGTATTACGCAGTTAGGTACTGGTACTTACTTTATTTAAGAGACGTAAATTGACCGTGTCCGAATATCTAGAGATCACCGAGGTAAATGAGGAGGGCAGATGCTAACATCTTGATAGGCTTAAAAGAGGGTAATTGACAACATGAATGTTTGATATAACATTCTACACAAGATGTCAAAATCGAGATACATTTATATCAGAGAAATGTAGTCATTAACATTTGTAACCATTACTATGTTTTGAATATTATTAGAGAAATTAAATACATTGGGTTCTCAACTTTAAATTGAAACATTATAGTGATATTTAGCTACTGTGAGGTAATAATGTGAGTAGCGTCTTGAAACAAAGGGCTTGTATTTGCGGGTAAAGAAATATGCACACTTTGATGCCGTACGTAAATTCGGCACAGTTGCAAAATACGACTCCCTCCAATGGATGGTCCAGTTGCGAAATGCGACTCCCTTCAATGGATAATAAGGGTTTTTGTGTGTTTTTAATGATGGCTGTCATGAAATACGACACCTTCCAAATATGAAAATTGTATACGACTCCTCAATCTTAAAGTGTGATATTTTGGTGATTGAAAAAAGATGGCTGTCACGAAACACGACTCCTCATCTTATACGAAACGTAAGACCAACCTAACCTACCTTCAATTGATAAGCAAAAAGCCTTTCTATGTTTATACCATTCAATTTAAGTACAATTTATTAAACCTTATAATACAATGAAATATCCTTTATTAAACTTTATAATACAATTAAATATTCTTCGTCAAATGTTTGAAGCAATCACATAAATAAGTCGTAACTATGATACAAAAATTGCAATTAAATTTATTCTAATTATTATTGAATTCAAATGATTTCATCACTAATACTTGAATGTAAATTAAGAGGAGTCGGATTGTTTTAACATCACCTCTATACACCTGTCATGAAAAGAGACTCTCCTGAATTTCTCCCCGTAGGAATATTGAAGAGATACGATTTAATTACCATGAGAGGAGTCGGATCGATTTTTTTTATTCCCAGGGAGTCGTCGTTCGTGACAGCCATCTCTTTCCAAACACCAAAATATCATATTTTAAGATCGAGGAGTCGGATCGAATTTTTGTATTTCAAAGGAGTCGTATTTCGCAACTGGGCCGTAAATTCTATATGATATTTTGTTATATTTGAATTATATATATCTGTGTGATTTAATCGTTTCAATTATCATCAGTTAACATAATTACAGGTGTCATTTATATATTTATTTGTTTACTCGTTAATTGTTTAAATAATGTGTAGGAAAGGCTAAATATGTACTTAAGTATGATAATACATATGTAGTGGAATAAGGATGATCGATCACTACACCCCAAAAGCTGAATACAATGCGAATGAATGTTTTCCGCGCCATTTGCCGATTTGCACAAACTCAAGAATGCGCTGCGTGTTTTTAGGATCATTGAAACTTCGCGACAATCTTGAGAGTGTGCAAGGCAGGTAAAGGAAATAAGCAGGACCAACAGTGATGAGGTAGATAATTAATTATTTATGCATTTAATTGGTCAATTCCATCAACATGTGATATAGTTAAAGCTATACAACTTGCTAATATATTTGTAATTAAGCTTGAGTTAGTTACTTTACTTAAAGAAAACTTGAACAAAACTGAATGGTATTTTAATTAATTTTACTGAGATATCGAATTCATTCTATCAAACGTTTGGAATTAACCTCATTTATTTCTAATGTAAAAATATCGTCTTTAAAGTTAAATAAAAAAAAAATAAGAGAGGTATTCCATAAATATACATGTTATTACATGCAAATATACGAAGTGTGCCTAATTTACCACTATAGGCACTAAGATATTGTTAAAAATTACCCTTAAAGGTCCTCTCAACTCTAAATAGAAAAAATTCTGGTATTGCTATAAATTTGTAGAGCTAAGGTTATATAACATATCGCAGTAAACAGAATTGAAATCGATCAAGTATTCTGTTCACAATTAATTATATAAGAAATATTCGCACTTCGTTTTTTCTCATTCTGAGATTCATAATTTCATTAGAAGAAAAAGCCCCCCATACTTGAGTAGGATGTTCGTTCGTATATACATAGCGCATACCCAGTGATGGGATTCAAGGGTTCGCACCGGTTCGCGCGAACCGGTTCCTAAAAATATAAAAGTTCGCAGAACCGCCTGAACCAATTATCTTTTCCGAATGAAACGTACATAAATTTCTGGATAAAAAAACTTTATTTTTTAAATCTTTGAATTAACATGTTACAGACAGTACAATGTGCATATTTTGTTCTAATAATAATAATAATAATAATAATAATAGAGTTTATTTAATCAATCAACTACATTTATATACAAAAAAAAAGGATAATTTATTTGATTGAAGAAAGCCCTAAGGTAACTTTAAAAAAAGTTATTCAGGCAAATTAAAATATATCTATGTATAAAATAATTCAGTTATCAAGATTAATCATAATGTGACAACTGAAAACTATTGAATTATATTAAACAAAAACAAATGAAAAAAAAAAAAAATTGAAGATACAGTGACTGCAATAAAGTTACTAAGAAATAGTATTATAGGCATACAACACTTTTCACAAATTATTCAAAAACAAAAACATCGACAACTACATTTATATTACTGGATGAAATATTTCCTAACATGACGTTTGAATATTTTATATGTTTCGCACTGGCGTAACTCTGGAGGCAATGAATTCCACACAACTATAGATTTATAAAAGAAATTTTTTTGGCAGATCGATTTTGTAACAATTGGCAAATTTAAATGGTCAACTACCCTGAATCTAGTAAGGTGATTATGATTTGGAATTAATTGTAAATATCTATTATGAAAATATGGGTCTGAATTATCTACGAAGCAAGTAAACATTTTGAGAGATATAAAATACCTATAAAGAGAATCATAACACATATAGGTATCGCAATGGTGAGGATTTGATCTATTCAACAATTTAAACGCTCTCTTCTGAAGGCCATTAACTCTTGCCACATTGCATGTACCACTGGCACCCCACACCGATATACAATAAGTCATGCGAGAATAGATCAGAGAATAATAAATAGTTTTTAATACAGTATAAGGTGAACAGAGGGAAATACGATACATTACACCTAGAGATCTTGATATTTTTGTTGATATATCAGCAATATGGTCAGAAAATGATAGTCTGTCATCAAGTATAACTCCCAGAAACCTAGCGCTGCTCACTCTTACAATTGGAGTGCCCCTAAGTAAAATATCAGTCAAAGGCAGGCTCAGAGGTTTATGAGTAAAAATCATATAGGAAGTCTTAGATAAATTCAATGAGAGCCTATTTAGACTTAGCCAATAATCAACGGACATCAATGATTGAGTCATCCCAGCACTAACTTCCGACAAATCATTACCCACTGACATTACCGTAGTATCGTCGGCATAGTGGACAAAAGAGAGATCATTGGCAGTTCTATGCAGATCATTGATGTAAAGAACGAACAACATAGGTCCCAAAACAGATCCCTGGGGAACTCCAATATCATAGGAAACATAATTGGAGAAAGCTCCATTCACTCTGACTCTTCCAACTCTATCTGACAAGTAAGATCTAAACCATGACAAAATATTATCTCTGAACCCATAGCGTTTAAGCTTCCTTAACAAAATATCGTGACTAATGGTGTCAAAGGCCTTGCTGAAATCTAATAATACAGAAACTAAAATCTTCTTATCATTCAAAGCAATTGAACACTCATCAACCATACGCAAAATAGCATCAGCCGTAGATTTTCCGGGTCGGAATCCATATTGACTGTTATTCAGGATATCATACCTAGTCAAGTATTCCACCACTCGGACGCTCATCAATTTTTCCATTATTTTTGACATAACACTCATGGTTGAAATTGGCCTATAGTTTTCCTTAACTTTTGAGTTTTTACTTTTGAAGATTGGAATTATTGTTGACAATTTCAAACAGTTTGGAAAACATCCTATCACAACAGAATCATTAAATATATGGGAAATAATAGGTGCTAACAGATTAATGAGCATTTTGTAAATAAAGGTCGGAATATCATATAGATTACAATTACCATTCTTCATACCATGCACCAAATTCACAACTTCAACACATGAGACTGGCGAAGCAAAGAATGAATTTGTTAGCGGCTCGGGCATGAATTGCAGAGGATCTCCCTGTTGTACCGGAATTTTTTCATTTAGATACCTAGCAATGGAAGAAAAATAAGACGAAAACACCCTGGAAACTTCTACATCAGAAACAACATTCATACCATTAGAATCCTCAAGCAATATATTGACCTTCGATTCCCGCTTAAGAAAATGTTTATTTAACAATTTCCAAGTCGATTTCATGTCTTGAGATGCCTCGTTAAATTTCAGATGAAAATAGTGCTTTTTAGCACGTCTAATGTCGTATTGAAGTTTATTTTTGAAACTATTGTAATCATCGAAGCTATTAACACCCGATTTGTAACCCCTAAAAAGAACAAATTTTTGTTTTATTGCTATTACCAACTCATTATTAATCCAGGGATTACACAAAGATTTAAAAGATATTACCTTACTACGAATGGGACAACACTTGTTGTAAATTTTGTAAAAATTATCTAGAAAAACCTTACACTTAATGTTGATATCAGTGTCATTGTGTGCTATTAAATGCCAATCACCAAAATAGCAACTAATTTCAGAAAACAATCTTACAAGGTTATCATTACAGTGATCTCTAAATCTCTTAACAATTGGTATTTTTCGATCATCCACCCTTAAAACAATAAATATACCATAATGGTCAGAGATATCACAGCCCACCAGTACTCCACTTTTAGCTACATTAAAACGGTTAAACCAAAAATGATCTATACAAGTGGCTGAATCGTCTGTAACACGTGTAGGTTTAGTTATGTACGGGAGATAGTTATAAGACCTAAACACATCTACCATACCAGTCCAAGCATTATCCAAATTTAATAAGTCAATATTCAAGTCACCACCTACAAGAACACATTTTGATGGAGAAATAGAAGACAACGAGCGTTCTAGAAATGCTACAAATTCGTTCCGATAAACAGAACCAGGTGGTCGATATATACCTATAACAATTATTTCAATTTTGTCTAGTTTCAACATTATACTACAAGATTCAAAAAAGTAATTATTAATAGTAGAATTACATAGCGAGTAGGATTTATATTTAGCACGAATATACACAGAGCACCCACCACCCCTTCTATCACTGCGACAGCTATGATAACCGATATATCCATCAATATCCCGTACACTATCTGCAGAGAACCATGTCTCAGTAACAATGAGAACATCAACCCCACCCTTCATTTCACTTAACATGATAGATAAAGAGTCATAATTTTTTTCAAAAGAATGAATATTTTGACAAACCACCGTAAGCCCACCCTGAATGTTAAAGCTATTAAAATTATCGGTCGTGCAGCTGACACACCTATCAACATCAACATTCAAAGAATCAGACTCGAAAATAAAAACTAAAAAAAATTATACAGACATAATAATAAAAGCAGAAAAAACAAAGGGAAAATAGGCAGCAAATATCCCAAATTAGGTAGAGACGGGTAAGTTCCGTTAGGTAGAGAGGTAGATGACTCCGCTAGGTAGAGACATGCAATTATCGTTAGGTAGAGGCAGGTGAACATCGTTAGGTAGAGGCAGGTAAACATCATTAGGTAGAGGTAGGTAAACATCATTAGGTAGAGGTAGGTAAACATCATTAGGTAGAGGTAGGTAAACATCGTTAGGTAGAGGTAGGTAAACATCGTTAGGTAGAGGCAGGTAAACATCGTTGGGTAGAGGCAGGTAAACATCGTTAGGTAGAGGTAGATAAACATCATTAGGTAGAGGTAGATAAACATCATTAGGTAGAGATAGGTAAACATCATTAGGTAGAGGTAGGTAAACATCGTTAGGTAGAGGCAGGTAAACATCCTTAGGTAGAGGTAGGTAAACATCGTTAGGTAGAGGCAGGTAAACATCGTTAGGTAGAGGTAGGTAAACATCGTTAGGTAGAGGTAGGTAAACATCATTAGGTAGAGGTAGGTAAACATCATTAGGTAGAGGTAGATAAACATCGTTAGGTAGAGGCAGGTAAACATCGTTAGGTAGAGGTAGATAAACATCATTAGGTAGAGGTAGATAAACATCATTAGGTAGAGATAGGTAAACATCATTAGGTAGAGGTAGGTAAACATCGTTAGGTAGAGGCAGGTAAACATCGTTAGGTAGAGGCAGGTAAACATCCTTAGGTAGAGGTAGGTAAACATCGTTAGGTAGAGGCAGGTAAACATCGTTAGGTAGAGGTAGGTAAACATCGTTAGGTAGAGGTAGGTAAACATCGTTAGGTAGAGGTAGGTAAACATCGTTAGGTAGAGGCAGGTAAACATCGTTGGGTAGAGGCAGGTAAACATCGTTAGGTAGAGGTAGATAAACATCATTAGGTAGAGGTAGATAAACATCATTAGGTAGAGATAGGTAAACATCATTAGGTAGAGGTAGGTAAACATCGTTAGGTAGAGGCAGGTAAACATCGTTAGGTAGAGGCAGGTAAACATCCTTAGGTAGAGGTAGGTAAACATCGTTAGGTAGAGGCAGGTAAACATCGTTAGGTAGAGGTAGGTAAACATCGTTAGGTAGAGGTAGGTAAACATCATTAGGTAGAGGTAGGTAAACATCATTAGGTAGAGGTAGATAAACATCGTTAGGTAGAGGCAGGTAAACATCGTTAGGTAGAGGTAGGTAAACATCATTAGGTAGAGGTAGATAACATCGTTAGGTAGAGGTAGATAACATCGTTAGGTAGAGATAGGTAAACATCATTAGGTAGAGGTAGGTAAACATCGTTAGGTAGAGGCAGGTAAACATCGTTAGGTAGAGGTAGATAAACATCATTAGGTAGAAGTAGATAAACATCATTAGGTAGAGGTAGATAAACATCATTAGGTAGAGGTAGATAAACATTGCTAGGTAGAGACAGGTAAACTCCGTTAGGTAGAGACATGTAAATCCCGTTAGGTAGAGACAGGTAAATCCCGTTAGGTAGAGACAGGTAAACCCCGTTAGGTAGAGACAGGTAAACTCCGTTAGGTAGAGACAGGTAAACTCCGTTAGGTAAAGACAGGTAAACTCAGTTAGGTAGAGACAGGCGGAGATAAACATCAGGAGAGCAGAGATAAACATCAGGAGAGCAGAGATAAACATCAGGAGAGCAGAGATAAAAATCAGGAGAGCAGAGATAAAAATCAGGAGAGCAGAGATAAACATCAGGAGAGCAGGGATAAACATCAGGAGAGCAGAGATAAACATCAAGAGAGCAGAGATAAACATCAGGAGAGCAGAGATAAACATCAGGAGAGCAGAGATAAACATCAGGAGAGCAGAGATAAACATCAGGAGAGCAGAGATAAACATCAGGAGAGCAGAGATAAACATCAGGAGAGCAGAGATAAACATCAGGAGAGCAGAGATAAACATCAGGAAAGCAGAGATAAACATCAGGAGAGCAGAGATAAACATCAGGAGAGCAGAGATACACATCAGGAGAGCAGAGATAAACATCGGATAAGCAAAGGAAGAAATAAGTAGGGTGAAGCGATACAAAAAATAGGCAGAAATAGAGTCATACAAAAGTCAATGCCTCCAAACATCTATGAACTCAGATATTCTCTCCTTCAGGATGCTAACCGAGAAATCTGCTAGTTGTTCGTAGGTATTTAGGAAGCGTTTAACATCTCGAGATGATGGTGAGGTAGACTTGACCCATACACAGACCCTACCATCCTCTGAGTTACAACCCGATATAATATTTGCATGCTTTTTCTTCATCCTTCTCAGTGCCCACATAATCGTACTCCGAGTTGGTGTCAAATCTTCATTCACAAAATAGTTAGGTTTGGCTTGCTTACAAGCGTACCTAATATCTCTCTTCAGGTCTCGACGGCACAGCTTCACAATTATCGGTCTTTTGTCAGGCCCCTGCTGCTTCTGTTTATTGCCCAATCTGTGCGCTGTGGATATGTCACTCTTATTGATATCTAGGTTGACCTTCTTCAATAACGTGATCACAATTCCAGAACAGTCTTCTCCCTGTTCGCAAAGTGGAAGTGAATCACCTGAAAATATTAGGCAGTCTCTTCTCTCATAGGCATCGCTATCATCCACCCTTTCCTCAAGCTTTGATACCTTGTTCTGCAGTTTCTCAAAATACTTTTAACATCTGCTAGAACTTTCTGCTTACTCTCAATGTCTACCAAGATGTCATGCTTGAAGGAAGAGAATTGCTCTATGAGATCGTCCAAGCGGGTTCCCATCTCACTTACCGATTTATTAGACTTTTCCAAACAACTGGTGAAGAATTTCTTCATAGTCCCAAACTGCTTCTCCATCTTTTCAAGGATAATCTTTCCATCTTCAGATAATTGTTTATTAGTAGTCTTAGAAGGTACAGCGGCAGCACGAGTTGCGGCCATTTCTAGGAGTGAATACTGAATCGGAAAGCTTACTGTTTTTGAGTTATTCACAAGCGAGGAGCGGCACAGACACACCACAACCTCACTACAAGAAGATCGAGAAGTAGGTGAAACTTATACTCAAACAAAGAGCTTATTGAACGTGTGTAGAATTGGTGTAGAATGAAGTACTACACAGGATAGTGTAGTATTGATGGAACTACACTGAGTTCCATCAGAACCGTCATTTTTAAATTGCCAATTGGTAGAACTTCTTCGAGTCGTACTATATTTGCGCCATTTCGTTCATAAGAGTGGATTTTTATCGCTCTATATAAAAATTCGCAGTGATCTTCAACCATATTGAACCTGAAAAATGTTTTCTGAACTTGGAAATTGATCGTTCTGCAGTTTGCCAAAACACTTGTTACTTCAATAGTATGCCGAGAATTCATTCTTAACTTCAAGGATGGTTAAATCTTACCACCTGAAAAAGTTCACTAGAGTTCGTTTACTTTTCAATGGAACTGATTCCATTCACAAGAAACAGCAAATGAAAACAAAATCAAAAAGAACACAAGCAGTGATTCAGGAGGTGAAGAATTTCTTTGAAGAAACCCCCAGTTGCTCTCTCAGAAAAGCTTCTCAGCAGATTTCACCCATCAAACCCACGTTGAGGAGGATCGTCACACATGAACTTCGTTTACGTTTTTATCATTACACTTCAGTTCAACCATTAATTGATGTCCACAAAAACACAGAAGAGGCAGTTTTCTCATTAGATTTTGCAGAAAACATCCAACATTGCCGATAGAATCGTTTGGACTGACGAGAAGTTCTTTTGTCTCCAACAAAGACAACATCGAAAGAGTGTGTGGACAAATAAAAATCCTCGAAATGTCTGCGAAACAACTATCAGGTATGTTCTTCGTTGCCATTATGAATGGAATAGTTCCACTCGTTCATGCATTCATTGACGATGATGGCTACCTACTTGTAATCGGTTAATGGTATGTTTGTAAGAATATTCTGAGTGTTCTGTCTTCAGGCTGGAGGGGATAATTCTCTACAACTTTTGTAGGGCCTCAGGAGATGTGCCTATATCCTCATACGATATAGAACAATAAATATTTAATAATCATAAAAATCCATTATTTCCCTTTAAAGTTATGATTTTATCATCAGAAGCATTTTAAGTTCTTCTAATATGCAATTTAAAAATGACGTTTCTAATGGAAGACTGTATATGTTCCGCGCAACTTGCCGATTTTGCACAATCTCGAGAATGCGCTGCGCGTTTTTAGGAACTTGAAAATGTGCGACAATCTCGTGATTATCGCACATTTTAAGGATCCTAAAAACGTGCGGCGCATTCTCGCATGTAATAACATTAATTTTATGGAAAACTTCTCTAAATTTTGTCATTTAATTCAGAAGACGATATTTTTACATTAAAAAGAGGGAAAACAAATGAGGTTAATTCCAAACGTTTGGTAAAATGTTTGATATCTCAGTAAAATTAAAGTACCAGTTTTGTTCAAGTTTTCTTTAAGTAACTAACTCAAGCTTAATTACCAATATATTATCTAGTTATTAGATATATATAGTTTAACTATCATATTTTGATGAAATGGACCAATCAAATGCATAAATAATTGATTATGTACTCCATTACTGTTGGTCTAGCTTCATACCCATCATTCATACATACGCAGCGCATTCTCGAGATTGTGCAAATCATCAAATGGCGCGAAACACGTATACGAGGCCTTTTTTTAGTTCTGAATAGAAAATTAACTATTTCGAATCTGCTGAGACACATTATGTCCCAATAGACATATTTATCCCCAGGTCAGTACTCAGTAGTAGAATTTACGGAGTTCGTACTGCTCGCGCGAACCGGTTGCTAGACAGTTTGAATTCCATCACTGCGCATACCTATTCAAAATTTCAAATCACAGATCTGCGTTCAAATAGAAAGTGTATAACAAATAACAGTTTTCAATATCGGAAAATGTTATGATATATGAAAACGATTAGTAAGAAATACTTAATTAGGTACTAAATGAATTCTTTATATGAATCCATTGTCTTAGAACTACACTATAACGATAAATATTAAAGTGAATCTTAGAATACCTACCGTAACTTACGCGTTTAGACGGATTATGGATACGCTAAGACCGGCCTAGCTATGCTAGAGCCTATGTACCTATAATATTAATAATATTCTGAGTAAGGCAGAGATTGCACCATAGTTTGAGTCAGCTTTAATTGGTCCATACCTTACTTTACATCTGTGTCTCAGTGTCTGCATGACATGTTGTTAATAAATAAGGTCATGAGAATTAGCCTAAGCCCTAATGCATGCTGAATGATGGGAAATTGAACATCGGTCAAAAATAAAGTCATATAGATACAAAGTATAATATAAGACCAAAGCTCAATTGACTCAATTCTCCAAATTATATAGTACATTTTAAGTTGATGTACGAATACCTAATACTCAGGTTAATAGGAGTGCTGCGGTATCACGCTGAAATGGAAATTCAATCAAATTAATCGAAAAACATTCATTAGTAGGCAGGTGTTTTTGTCAAGCATTTTTAGTTTGTTACAAAGTAACTCGATTAACACAAAGAACATCTTGAGTGACAATACGGTACCGGTAGTAATGATATCTATCAATCAGCTTGTCGGATCGTGTTAGCCTATCGAACAGGGGGCTCTTTCTTTGCTTGAAATTTAGAGGTGTAGTAGAAAGAACGGGAAAAAATTTTAAATTACATATTTTAATAAAACTATAGAACCAAATTTGAAATGGTTTGCAGTTTTATTATCAGTAACATTAGTTCTAATGCATAGAGAAATAAAAAAGTAGAGTGGAGGGGACCTTCAAGTAAAAAAGTTACTCAGCATGTCCCATTGATGGCCATCTTCCCCTACACATTGTCTCGATTAACCAATGAATCTTTACTATTTCTGTTTTCATTAAATGATTGAAATCGCATCAATTTTATCGTAGCATGTGAACCGTACTTTAAACTGACTGTTATTGGTTTGTATCTGATAACGTAAAGATTGCATCATGTATTTGCATAATAATGATAATACGTACCTATTCAGTATTCGTTACAGTCAGTTTAGGCGAGCATAAGCGATCAATTATATTTCACACTAATTGTCAAATCAGAGGATGTATTGACGATGAAACTGTACAATATAGAATTGATCATTTATGGGCGCCAATATTATAATACGATCGAATTTAAAGTAATTATAACTCCTATTAAAGCTATTGATACCTAACAATTAGGTATATTGATTTAATGAAATTGGTAATAGGTAGATGTGAGTTTTACGAATTGCATTAAGTTCCAAAATATTTATTTTAGCGTGTTACTGCATGGCCGTCTATAGTTTAAACTATAGACGGCCATGAATACTGTGATGACGTAAAATTGGTACAATCATACAATGGTACATGTCAAGTTGCCAAGATTACTTGAACATGTTTCAACTCTGTTGAAACTTGGTGCTTAGTGTTTACAATCTTCAAACTGCTGAAAGAAAAGCCTATACCGAGTCCGACCAAGTTTCAGTTCCAATAAAGTTGTTGAGTGTATCAGTATCACAGCCTATTGGATCGTAAGAAGATATAAATTAAATTTATATCTTCTAGACTCAGTCAGTCAGTTTATCTTCGAATGCGCCTTCTCATCGGCTTCATCATCCCCAGTCTTCTTCCACATCTTCATCCAGTTCACTCTTCTCTTCTTTCTATCACCCTCCTCTTCCTCCACATTTTCATCAAAATTTCGCTTTTCTTTCTTCTTCCCTCCTCTCCAAACAAAAAGTCTCCAACAACAGCCTGTCTCCCCTCCACCCTCGGTCTCTGCAGCTCAAAAGCCTCTCTCCTCTCCTCCTCCAGCTCTCCACAATCCAACACAAAGTGCAACAAATCCTCCACCTGTCCTACCTCTCCACATATAAAGCATCTCTCCTCATCCCTGTCTCTTCTCCTGTCTCCCAGCCACAAGCAGTTGGTTCTTGCTCTAAACCATATTCTGTCTCTCACCTCCCTCGTAGTCCTCCTCTCTCATCTCCTCCTTGTACTCCCTATACAGCCAAAGCGTGCTCCTCTCATAAATCTCCTCTCTCCACTCCCTATCCACTCTCTCTGCCACTCTTCTTTTTACCTCCCGTCCACTCATCCCCTCCAGCTCCTCCACTTCTATTCCGGCCCACTCCGTGACTCCATGTATTTCTTTGTCCTCCTCCTCCGACCTCCACCACCCCACCTCTTCCCTCCTCATGCTATTCAACACTTCCTTCACCAGCATGTTCTCTCCCTGCATCTTCCTCCTCACATACTGCAATCTTCCTCTCACCATTCTGCTCTTCATTGTTCCGATTCCAATCTCTCCTCTCATTGCTGCCACAGACGCATACTTTGGCGCCCCCAAAATCCTCCTCATTGCCACATTCTCCTGCCTCTGCAACTTCTCCACCTCCTCCTCTCTCACATCCACCACCTCTGCTCCATACAGCACACTTGCCAACACCACCGACTTCCAATATACCTTTCCCACCACCACCACCCTATGACAGCTCCTCTCTATCACTGAATAGGTCATGTTACACATCCTCTTTCCCTTCTCCACCATCTTCCTCCTCTGTTCCTCATACAAATTGCACTTCCCTTCTATCTTAACTCCCAAATACTTCTGGCTTCTGCTAATAGGCTTATTATAATTCTAGTAAAATATTTCTCTAGCAACTCTTAATAACAAGTACATCACTCACATCCAGACTGCAGGAACTGGTAAACGGTTCTCCAAGAAATCATCTATTTTAGCTTCTGTTCTCAGCAACTCTGGTAAAAATGGTCTTTTCTGATGGATTAATTACTCTGTTGGAGTTAAGCAAACCTTAAAATACAGTAATAAATTAATGGGAACTGCATAATCTGCAGCATTTACCCTCTTAAATTTATCTGTTAGCTTGAGCCTTAAGGTACCTATTTTCCAAAGAGAGTTCTCAGTAAAATACATGTACTGGGATGTACCTAAATATAGGAGGAAATTATGGATTGTTCGCTCAGAAAATGTTAAAAATGTCCCTTATTCTGCAGACTGGCCAAGTAAAATAATATGTATCATAAACTCTCCATTTTGTCTCCTCAGTTCTCTCCAAAATTCACCCAATTTCTCTCTAAAATGATCAAATTATCTCCAAAATAACATTGTAGCATAGGAGAATATTAGATATTTCTCACCATTTGCAATTGAAGGGCTCAAAATAACTGCCACAAACTCGCCATTAAAATGTCGAGTTTGGACATGCTTTATTACCTGGCAAACTGGACTCGTATATAAACTAGTCTCATTATACTCATAGGGATACGTATCTAAAAGCTGAGCGCGCACAACAGTACAGCACACCAGATTACGGCGCACCACTGTTTGTTCTATTAGATAGCCTCATAGGTAATTTGAATGAAGTCTGAAGATTAATGATAAACGGAGTGAATTTGATGATAATTTTTGTATCAAATTTATGACTGACGGTACATGAAGGCTGAATCCAATGTTTATGTTACACAGGGTTACACCGTGACAGGGCTGCAGAGTCGTTTCATAAAATGTTTGACTCCAACTCCTACTCCTTTATTTTGAATTTATCGACTCTTGATAAGTTGACTCCAACTCCTTTATAAAGAATTTCACCGACTCCGAAACAGTTTTACAGTATTTTTATAAGCAATATTGAGTCATTTTGAATGTTTATTAGACTTTAAATATTGATTTAATTTATATCTATGAGCAGTTATTTGTTTTTATGAGATATTTAACTCATAAGAATCCATTTTATTTGTTATCCATAAAGTTAAATTTTATCATGAGGAACAACAAATAAAATGGATCTAAATGTATGTGACTTTTATCTAATTATTATTATCTATAGCTTGGAGTCAGCCTGTTTGTCTGCAGAACATGAGAACAAATGATTCAAATATGTAATTTTAATGAAGAAAATAAAAAAAAGTTTAATTCTTCGATTGAGATATTTAATTTTAAATAGAAAATAAAATTTATCATAGATAACTGTAATAATTTTATGGGGTAACATTTATAAACTTTCTTCGATCTGAGGTGTAAGTAAAAACTTATCAGTTCGATGTATCGGGGGGCGTGCCGCCCCCTGAACCCCCCTGCCAAATCATTCAACAATCATGGAGTGTGCAGTGCAAAATCTAGCGGATTCTACAAAGAAATACATAACAACCATTTACGTTGAGAACATTCAATGGTGGGTCGTACTTTGGTACGCTGTACTGTGTTGGGCCCCCAGGGGCTGATAAACCATATATTAAATGAAGTGGTTCTTACAAGTTTAAAAGTATAAGTTTGTTATAAGTGATTAATATAGGTGATCGCTCTGCGATTCACTGCAGACAACTGACAACTAAAGAGATTTACACATTCTTTTATATAATGATAAACAGGAAACAATTAGGTATACAACATGAGTCATAGCTAGAACCAGGAAATGTTATCATAAGACAATTCTGCTGAGTAGGTAAAATACATTAGCTAAATGCAAATAACAAAGTGTGACTATATTAATACAACAGGGGCTCTATCCTGAAGCTATCTGTAGTGAATGGAAGAGAAGGGGGGTGGTGTCCCTTGGGCGTATTGTCTTTTTTCATTTTTACCATGTTTATCATTTTTTTAACGCTACTTGCAGTTTTAGAGGATCGCGCTAGAGTTATGCTCTTCAACTACGAGGTCTTAGATTTTTGTGTTAGGTAGACTCGTAGGCTTCATTTCTGTCACCTCTTCATTTCCCTCTTCCATCCGTGAGTGCAGCCACCGGTGCTTGTGTCCCGTTTCGTCACATTCCTTGGTTAGTGACTGCATTCACGGTGTAGCTTTTCTGCATCCATGAGCATTGTCACCGACGGTGGTAAGTGACTTTGTTCATGGAGCCACTTTCCTCTCTGACTGCTTCTTCTAGTCCCTTGTATTTAATTTCCTTTTTATGTCAACGATATGGCCTTTGGTTCTGAAGTAGACGTTAAACCCCTACTAAATTAATTAATTGTACTGTGTTGGGTCGCTCAGCTTTTAGATACTGTTGAAATCATACATAATCAGTCTCCAGATATTTTTATTTTCGGGGCAATTTGTCTCCAAAGATTTTCAAATTTCTCCAAAATTGTCAAAAATCTCAAAATACTCTACATGTAATTATAGGTAAAAATAGGAATTAGTTAAAAGTATATATTTTGTATATATAAATGAATGAAAGTGAACTACAGTCTACACATTTATTTCGGCTCGCGAACATTGTACGGAACGCCCACCTATCATCACTTGACCGACACTAGTCATTCTAGTCTCAGGTTTTCATCTCTGCCTTCACGTTAGGACTTAGGACATTTTTTAATTTTCTGAATTCAGCACATAACTTAACACATATCACTAAACCCACTCTATCCCCACATTCTGACTCACCAGGACCCCCAGTCTGCAAAGTGTGTCGAATGATATTATATACTATATGCTTTTGTGACTATTAGGATGCATTCTAAAAAAATTTAATAGAAACAATAAATAGAGTGTCCGGAGGGAAAGGGTTAAAGTAGATATTTGGCTTATTAGTGAAAAATTCACAGTTGAAAACATCATTATGTTAAATGTCTGATGCATATGCATATTTTATGGCTATTTTATTAGTGATTTAACATTAAATTACAGTTTTTTCAACTTATTTCACCACTCAAAAGTTTCCAATATATTGGCGACTTTGTGCATACTTTGAAATATGGCATGTAGATCAGTCTTTAAAAAAAGGTCTCCTCAGAGTCAGATGGTCAGACCCAAGTAAAGTAGTGTGGTTCATAAACTCTCCATCTCCCTCCAAATGGACAGTCCAAATGGAGCTGAATTTCTCTCTAAAATGATGAATTTTGGAGAGAATAATTTTGTTCATGGAGCCACTTTCCTTTCTGACTGCTTCTTCCAGTCTTTTGAATTTAATTTCCTATTGTGATATGACCTTTGGTTCTGAAGCAGACGTTAAACCTGTACTAAAATGAAATATCAGCCAATTTTTTAGATGCTAGTGGCGAGTAGTATCGGTAATAATTATGATAGCAGTAAAACCCTTGATACGAACTTGTATACTGATCAGATTGTTTTTATTAGTTTTCAGATTGAATCTACCTAACTCTTACAATGGAAGAATCATTTGAAAGTCTTCGTTCAGATGTCTGTTCAAAACAGTTGAGATCAACCATTGAAACTATGATTACAATATTCAGAAATATACACAAAAACCCAACTGAAGAAAAATTCAAGTAAGATATTACCAATTTTGTCCATTAATAATTTATATGAGTATTTATTCTATGTTAGTTAACTGTATAATATAAATATTTTTTTAACAGATCTATAAAAGTGCAGAACAAAAAATTCGCAGAAGATATTTGGCAGTTTGAGAATGCCAGAAACTTCATGAAAAAGTGTGGTTGGTTTGTCAATTATAAAAATGGAGAGTTATACATTGTTTATCCAGCAGGACAGAACATCAAAGATGCCCTTATGTTTTTGATTGAAAACAGGTAGGTTCTACTATCCAATAATTGCATTATACTTATTTTAGTTTATAATTTTACAAAAGGTTTGATATGCTAAATAACGGTGTACATTTTTTATATTTTGGTAGCCTCATTCTTTCAAAAATAGTGATGAATGGTTTTTTTTTTGCTTCTCAATTTGAAATGGATAGATTTTTGTTGGGTGTCTTTTCATAAATCTCATTTCATTTAGATCTAGAGCATCTTGGTAGCTAAGAGATTCATTCAAATCATTGTCTGTCGGTGTGTCAATTATTGTGTTGCAGTAATATTAGAAATTTCATTGAAGTTTTCATGTGAAATACTCTTATGCAAGGACCATTAGCAACACATTGTGAAACTAGAGATGAATTTACTTAGATGGTAGAGAAATTTGTTAGAATATGGTCCCTTGCTCGCACTATATTCTTGTTTAGTGATATCGTTTTTGCTGCCCGCTAGGATCGCAGCGCAGCCTAAGAATACCGCCTGATTGTTGTTGTTGTTGGGGATTTTGGGAGAATCGTTTCTTCTCCTTCGATAGTCAACTGATTTGATTGAAACAAACTTCAAATGATAGCCTGACTGATTCGCTACACTTTCTAGGCAATAGAATTTCAAAATAATACTTTTGTCACTAAAATTGCTTCTTCAATAATGAATCGATTTGGTTGAAACAAGCTTCAATTGGCAGACTAGTGTATTTATTATAATTTCTAGGGAATAGAATTTCGAAAAATTAAATTTTAGTGGTCAAAAATTAAAATTCTGCATGAACTTGGAATATTTTCTGACGGTACCACTAAAATTGCTTCTTCTTCAATAATGATTCTATTTGCTTGAAACAAGCTTTAATATGTAGCCTGGTGTATTTACTACAATATCTAGAGTGTAGAACATTGAAAATTTAATTATTAATAATTTTTTTGTGTGTATGTCTTGTTATATAGAGAGGAGCTCTTGGAAATCTGCTTGTTGTTGTGCTTACAAAGTTGTTTTCAGCTTCATTCTTCTCTAGTAGAGTTTGAGTTTGAAGATTTTGTGTTAGGTAGGATCTTGGGCTTCATTACTATCACTTCTTCATTTTCTTCTTCTGTCTGAGAGTGAAGTCACTTGTGATTTTGTGTTTTTTTTAGCACATTCCTTGATGAGTGACAGTATTCATGGAGTAGCTTTTCTACATCCATGGACATTATTCCAGACTGAAATTGTTTAAGTAACTTTGTTCCCTTTTCTGACTTCTTTGTTTTGGTCCTTTGTATTTAATTTTTTCATATTTTGGTAGTTAGCTTATTCATTGACTCTTTTTTTTCGAATTTCAAGCATATTTTGTGAAATATTCCATAGAATTTTTTCCACTATCCACTTTAGTTCCAAAGTAGACATTATATCTTTTTGTATTGTGACAGAGACGTGAAGCCACTCGCGTCAGAGTGGGTTGATGAAACGAAGAAAATTATCCCAAATGCTGAGAATGAGAGAGAGAGACAACTGAGAGCTGAGGCAAAAATAAAAAAGGAAAAAGAAATGATTGAACTGAAGAAAGATATGGTAAGTAAATCAAAATCAATAGAACTATTCTTCAGAGTTAAAGTATCAGAAATGCCATAGCCATAAGTTCAATGCTAAATACTATTATAGTTCCTTCAATTATTAGTTACTAATGATCTGAGTAGCTACTAGTAACTAGATCTTAGAGGGGCAGTAAATTCATGTAAAATATTGGCTGTAAGGAGTTATATAGCTACCACTGAGAGGAGAATCATCCCTCTGAAACATAACAATATCATAAATGTTACCATCATTCATAAATCATAAATGTTACCATCATTCATAAATCATAAATGTTACCATCATTGAGAATCTGATTTCAATCTCCAGTGTTGGTGAGATTTTGATGCAGTTTTGAGTGTCAATTTAAATTCTTTCTCTCATATGTCAAAATTACATAATTTGAAGTTAATGATAATTAGGTTTCTTCTGGGAACATTCCCACTCATTATATTTAAATCCTAACATAGCTATTTCAATTTTAGTTTGCTATAATTTCAAAAGCTTATATTAACGACATTTTTTTGAAAAATCAATCAAATTATCACTAAAATTAACTATGTTGCGTAATTATTCTCTTTGTTTATTTCAGGCTGAGCGTAAACAAATAGCAGAGTCTATAAGAAGGGAGCACATAGACAGCAGAAGACACAAGAAAGCGCACCACTCCCCTGCCAAGGCTCAGCCCCTTCCCTCTCAGGTGAAAATGTCACACCAGACCAGTAGTCCCTGCTGGAGGTTACCCACCACTTCCCCTGCTAATGTTCTGGGTGCCTCTCCATCAGGAGTCTATGGTACACCTCGGCCCATTTCTCCCGAGGTGTACCCAGAGCACAATGTTCTAGCACAGCAAAGGAATGAGCACCTAGTGCCTGATTATAATGATTAACACTGTGTTGAGAATGTACCATACCACATCAGTAGCTAACTCATTAATCATCTATTATTCTCCAAGTAGCTACCTCATTTTATAGTGATTTGCCTGCCCTACATATTCAAAAAATTAATATAGCTACATATATGTATTATGTATAGCTATATATTAATTTTTGTCCGAAGCACTTTAACTTCAATAAAAATTATTAAGATCCTATTACTAAAGCTACATTTATGGCATTTTGCTCTGTCCACATCATTGAAATAAGTTTCTGTATCACCTCAAGTATTTCAAAGGCACTGAGAATGGATTTTTATATAATCTGAAACGTTTCAATTTTAATGATTAATTTTTATCATCTAATCTATATGGCTCTTCTTATTCTATCACTTTTGATTCGAAGTTTTATTGTATATTTCTGTGGTAGTAGCTTATATATTCACCCTACCATAGGTATATTATTTACATTATCTTGATTTAATAGCATTAGCTATGAAGTTTTTTGCAGTGTGCAATACATTACCTTAGCTAACCAGTGAGAGTTAGCCTCTCTGTGATACATCCATTGCATCCTATGTAGTTAGGGGCATTTTATATTTTAATTTATAACCATCACTTTTAAGAGTGTCATCGACAGATTAAATTTTTGTCTAACTGTATTTTTCACTTCCCAATATATAATTCCTTATAATTTATTTTGCTGTAAAGATGGAGAGGAAACCAATCTTAAAGTTATTGAATTTATTCTACACCATGTAAAAATGGCCTAAAGCCAAAACCACTAGAGGTTGCTACAGACTCTTTCTCTTAATACTAGAGACTCGCAGGAGACTTTCCTAACGGCATGACTCCAAAAGATCATGACTAGTTATTCAGCTAGTGGGAAAGAGTGTAGATTCTACTCTAGACTATACCCACTTCACTGTAGCAATAATCGCTCCCAGGGGCTCTATTCTGAAGCTGTTTGTGGTGAATGGAAGAGAAGAGGAGGGCGTCCCTTGGGCCCCGAATATTGTAATTTGGATTATGTATTGTCTTTTTTCATTTTTTCTATGTTTATCATATTTTTAAAGGTACTTTCAGTTTTAGAGGATCGCGCTAGAGTTATGCTCTTCAACTAAGAGGTCTTAGATTTTTGTGTTAGTTAGTCTTGTAGGCCTCATTTACAATCACCTCTTCATTTTCCTCTTCCTTCCGTAAGTGCAGTCACTGGTGCTTGTGTCCCTTTTCGTCACATTCCTTGGTAATTGACTGCCTGCATTCAAGGAGTAGATTTTCTGTATCCATGAGCATCGTCACCGACGGTGATAGATGACTTTGTCCATTGAGCTACTTTTCTTTCTGATTGCTTCTTCCAGTCTCTTGAATTGAATTTTCTTTTGACGACAGCTATATGGTTGAAATGGCTAACCTCTTCTAAAATAACAATTTAGTTATAAACTGATTCAGGCTAACTATGGTTAAAAGGATTATTGTGATAGGAAGATCTGAAAGGAGAGCTCACGAGTTTTTGTAGAGAAGACCCTCGAAAATCTCAGGTGAAGTCAGTTAAAAAATAATTAAACTCTGCTGGATGAACACAATAAAGCAGTAGGATGAAAGCAATAGGATGGAGGGGGAGGAGAATTGAACAAAATATTCAAAAGATACCTTGAATATTTTCGCCAACTCTCTGAAACTGAAGTCCCGATAAAGGTCTATTCTGCACTACCTAACTACAAGGTAGAGTATTGCGCAGGTTCATATTAAGATGCTTACAGTTTTGTAGTGAAAGACGCTTCGATGACCCGGGATAATTACTTTTACACAGAAAAAAGGTATGTTATTTTTTTTTAGAATTGAATGCTTTAACTTCCTTTTAGTTGACTAAACTGAATTTAGTATTACCTTAATTATCCTCAAGATGGTGACCGGAAAGATACCCACAGGAAAAAAGCCCACAACTACATAATTTAAAAAAAAAACATAAGGTGTTTTAAATAAGGACATACGTTTACAAGGTCATGAATATTCAATTCGTTTTCTATGTCTTGCACCTTTTGTTACATTTTGAAAGCCTTTATCGCTAAGATTAATTCATTTAATTGTACACTTGTTGAAATTAATTTTATAGTATATAAATTTGAAAAATGAACCTTGATTTTCATTTTACCATTTCAATTATATTTTGCCCCCAGGGGCTCTATCCTGAAGCTGTTTGAGGTGAATGGAAGAGAATTTGGTTGCGTCCCTTGGGTTCCGAACTGTTGTAATTTGGATTATCTTTTATCATATTTATAATGTTTTAACGCTACTTACAGTTTTAGAGGATAGCGCTAGGGTTATACTCTTCAACTACGAGGTATAATTTTTTTGTTAGGTAGGCTCGTAGGCTTCATATACTATCACCTCTTCATTTTCCTCTTCCATCCGTGAGAGCAAACACTGGTGCTGTGTCCCTTTTCGTCACATTCCTTGGTAAATGACTTCATTCACAGAGTAGTTTTTTTTTGCATACATTAGCTTTGTCACCGACGGTGGTAAGTAGGGATGTGACATTGTGCATATATGCAGTCCTCTGCATATATTTCAAGAGCATATAATATGCACGTGTGCATATATGCTAATCGAGAAATATGCACTTCTTGGTCAATTTTTAACATGTAAATTTCATACCTATGCCGTTTTCTTCTGGACCCCTGCATAGAAAACGATTTTAACTGTGTACCCAAGTATAAATAATCAAACTAATTATTTAAAGTTTGTATGTGGAATATTGAAACTACAAATGTATTAATAAATTTATATGACACTTGGTATTTACAAAATATTTATAGTAAATAGTATGAATAAATGAATAAAATTATTTTAGAGAGTTGTACTACTCGAAAAATATGAATTATAATTTATATAAGTAATTAAACACAAAAAGGTATACATTTACCATTTAATGACTTAGTGTCGCTGCTTATAGCTGGGGATCTTTTCAACTTTTTAACACGCTGACCGCGATTGCTGATCCAGCATGTTTGCTTTACTGGCGATAGGTTTAAACATGTATTACATTATTAATTCCGATTATAGTTATAAATAAACCTATTTTTCACGATCTATATTCATTGCAGTTATTAACCTTCTTGTCACAGTACACCATTCCTTAAAATTTCTAGTATAAACTGATATATACATCTAATTTAAGCTCTATATATTTTTGATGCGTGAACCATATATGTACACTTCGCCTGTTGGGAGAGTTCTCTGTGTACATATATTGTACACATCGCGGTCAGCGTGTTAAAGGGATCCACTGGTCTAACAAGATGGTTTATAATTTTCGAGTCATGACTAAAGTAATGAACGGAATGTGATATACGGACGTATGATAGTTTAGAAGACTGAATTTCTGTCATATAAAATGCATATTTCCTATTTGCAATTTTGTTCAGCATATATGCGCATTGACTTTTTGCATATTATATGCAGAAATAAGCATATAATATGCTGCCTATCGCGTCAAAAATTATGCATATTGTCACATCCCTAGTGGTAAGTGACTTTGTTCTTGGAGCTACTTTCTTTTCTGACTGCTTCTTCCAGTCCTTTTTTTTTAAATTTATTTTTTGACGTCGCGATGAAGCTGAATTGGCTGAAAGCTGACGTTAAACCCTATACTAAGATATAATAAAAACAACTGTATTTTAGAATATTTGCCGTTAACTTATGCCCTTATTAAAAAAAACTTTATTTTTTCTGTATTTTAAAATGTAGTAAGTTGTGGGCTTTTATACCTGTGGGCTTTTATACCTGTGGGCTTTTTTCCATGTGGACGTTTTTCCTTGTGGGTATTTTTCCTGAGGGCTTCTTTCCGGGAACCCCTCAAGATATATTAACTTAGAAAGTATACTAAATGCTTTAATACGAGTTTTAGATTCTTCTGCGCATAAACAATTGGTAACATATGGACGCACTGATGTGACCAGCAATATTACATTACATACCCTATGTACTATACAACTGATTAAATAGTAGGGGAGAATCGGGTGAGTTCGTACAGCGGGTGAATCCGTACAGTGAGAGATCCTGTAAATTATAATAACAATCAGTTTGAAACAAGTTTCAGCGCGTTACGGTGTAGTATGTTCCTTAGGTGAGAGGTCATATACCTTTAGGACTAAAATGTAATATTCTCACTACCTGAGCTAAGCCATAGCAATTACAATTTACTATCTTAAAACTTTATATGGAATACAAGTATTCACTAGGATATTCTTTACGTATGTAAACGTTAACATTTAGGTAAAACTCATTACTATCCTATCTATTCCATTTTGAAAATAAAATGGCGGTGTGGGGTGTAATCGTACAAATATGTACGGGCACATCTTCCTCTGTACGGTTTCGCCCCATTATGTACTAATTCACCTCTATATTTATTTTCATATATGCCTCGAGTATATACACTTAAAATAACGGAACAGTATTCTTCCTGTGATGTGGAACAGGCATATAACGTCTGGAAAAAATGGAACATCAGTACGCAAAGCTGCTAAATTGCCAGCTTCACCATCCACCGAGCCTTCTCCTGCTTCACCAATCACCATCCAGCGAGCCTTACTGAGAAAAAAGTAAGAGTCAAATTGACTCAAAATTTGAGTTTTCAGTTTGTCCCAAAACCGGCTCAAAAATGTGAGTCAATTTGACTCATCCTAATATTCTACTCTAAAACACGAGTCATATTGACTCCTAATTCATAGCCAGATTGACTCAGGTAGAGTCAACCAAGAAAAAAGACTCAAATATTTGAGTTTTGCAGCCTTTACTCAAGTGATGAGTCAGGTTGACTCGCAATTTTTTCACAGTGCTGCTTCTGCTTTACCATCCACCGAGCCTTCTCTTATTTATCATCCAGCGAGCCTGCTCCTGCCTCACCATCCACCGAGCCTGCTCCTACTTCACCATGCCGAGCCTGCTCCTGCTTCACTATCCACCAAGCCTGTACCTACTGCACCATCCTCCGAGCCACAACCAGACCCCTCTAGATTAAATGTTTCATTTTAAGGAAAATGTTTTGAAGAGATTCGGTCATCCTCAAAGGCTGTTCCTAGAAAGAGCAACAGCAGAGGCAGAGGAAGGTCGATGATAACAACTGATACCCTAGAAAAACAAGTTACTGAAAGAGAAATATATTTCAAAAAAGAAAAACTCAATTTCACCAGTGGGTAAGCGTAGGCTAACGATGGAAATTGACACTATATAATCTAGTTCGGAAGACATCGGTGATTTGTGATTTTTTGTTATTTCAAAAGTGCTTTATATATCAATTTTAAGGAAACGGTATTCAAGAGTTTGGTAATATTTTCCATAAAGTATGTGAAATTCTTACTGAATTTTCCTTCCCCCCCCCCCTTTTTAGTACTGTATGGAGTGATACTCTGCTTGTACGAACTCACCCGCTCCTAGAAGTTTCCAGGCAGAACGGAATAACCATCCTGGTTATCCAACAGCTTTAGGTGGTCTTTAGACTCTGGTTTAAAGCCACCAAAATTGTGAATAAGAAGAAGAACTCACCCGCAATTCAGGGTGAGTTCGTACACATGATAACATCTCATTAAAATCAATATTAAGAGAGAACCATAAGGTTTTAAATAATTTAATTTGTAGTTATAAGCAGTTGGATACCTAAAGATTGGATTGTGAGTTCCACAACTTGTATCCCGAACAGTTAAGATTCTATAAGCCCTGAAATGAAAAATGTACGGACTATATAAAGATTTCCCACGTGTTAGTGCAGTGTCCATAAAAAAGTGTTACACCTGCTTTAAAAAATGCATTTCTCCTAAATTTCTTTAGGAAACTTTTTAGGCAAGAAAATGGCAAAGTATATAATATATGTAATCTGATATTGCAGGGTCAAATCTGTGCATTCGTAGTTGTTTATGCGTAGAAGATTCTAAAATTCCAATCAAGGCGTAGCATACCTTGTAAGTTAAAGTAGATTGGCACTACCCAATAGTTGGATAACTTTATCCTACTCAATGGTAAAATATATATAGAAAATTATTGACCTAGATTATTAATTTCTCTATTAATAAATATGAACATTTTGATGTAATGGTTAGTTATGGCCAGGGTCTCCAAAAGAAAAAATAATTAAAAGTTTAATTATGGCTAAAATTCTGTTCTCGAAATCCTAATACATTTACTTTCATTTTTGAATTATCGCAAGAAGCATGGTCTTTGAATAAACGGAAAAATTTACGTTGGAAGGCTAATCATTCTTATACTGAAACTAATATAGCTATACAGAAGGATTTTGAACCTTGGTCAGGTGCACCTTAATTTTCTCCCGAAAAGTTTACTTATACGTATAAGGGTTTGAGAAAAAAAATGTAACAATTTTTTATCTTTCCTCAATGAACGAATATTATCCTAATTCAATGGGAATCTAATCTGTACATAGAGACTGGAAACCTTCTGAGTACCTCACAGTCTTTAGCTTCTTTCAAGTAGGAACACAACCTAATGGATAATATCTTTCTTCCATTTCATCTAAGAATATTTGAAATCTTGGAGTCAACGACACAGGACTCTAAATTAAGTAATTTCTTGTGGCTCTCACCGATCTAGCAGAGAATTATACAAAGATAGAATAATGAATGAGAAGGTTAATGAAAGAACTTTGACTTTAACGTGAATAAAAGAATCTAAAATTAATAAACTTTCCAATTGAAACATTTTATAGACTTGAATAAAAACTGTACTTTAAAATGTGGCTAACTACCAAGACTAACATTCTATTGATTATAGGAAGGATTAAAGGGGGGCAAGTGCTCCAAAACTCGTGATTACACACACTAGCTAAGTAGAAAGTTACAATGAAAGCATAAATAGTGTGAATAAACTGAATATCTAACAATTGAACCATTGAATGGAAAAATTTAAAATCACATTTAACAAATAATTAATTTTGAGTAATGAAAGATATGGCTAGAGAATTAAAGTGTCTAATCACTTCATTAAGTATATTTTAAATGCAAAAAAGCATTGATTAACGCTTTAATTGTTTTCAAGAAAGGATAAAGACTATATCGTAGACATGCAATGTGAAGGCACAATATTCTAGGCAATGTCAAGTTACTCTCCTCTTGCCACATCTCTCTCTAATTCTTTGGACAATTATTAACCACTAAAGTCTATTAAGACTAACGTCTTTTTCATCCTGGATAAACTATCCGCATTTGACCTTAATTAAGAAGAGGCTACAGTAAGGGACTTAGATTTCTTTGCGGTGAGAGGAACAATTGGTTGCTGATTTTTAGCTACGTTTGGAACTACAGAAGGCAAAATGGTGTAAATCTCTTGATATGTTATCACAGGTCTTTGTTTTCAGTGAAATGAAAACACTCTACTTTGTATTCTTCAGAAGAGGTAACTACTGATAACTTCGACTTAACTTCCTTAAGATAAAATATAAATATAACTGGATAATAAATAACTAATTCTAATGACATGACTATCAGAAATATCTTGAAGGTCTTAATGCCCTGACACTTCATGCGATAACTTTAACTAGTTAATCATCTTGAAAAGTATCATTGAGAACACCAGACCCAGCAGCTGAAAAAAAGCAACAGGTTAGGCAATTGGTTGATAAGGAAATTATGAAAGAGTATGTTACAAAAAAAGAATTAGTACCGAAGGCTTCAAAAGAATTTTAACGAGTGTTTTAGAAAATTCTGACTACAATATCAACTAACGTTGCCAAAATTAGTCACATCAGTCGTAGGGTATACAGTGAACTCCTAAGTTATAAAATATTGGTTCATTTATAACTCGAAGCCACTTCATATCTCTGGTGCACTAAATAGTTTTCTATGATTAATATCTTGAAAACTATGGTCATTGAGAGATAAATATGAATAAATTCTTGAAGAATATCACTTTCGATAACTCGAGTGCAGTTCATAAATCAGGAGTTTTACTGTAGTATCGGTTATTTTTCACATCTAATCAAATAAGAGAACTGACCATTAGCAGGGAGATCACCACCCCCACTCCTCCGATGACGAGACCGTACTGCTTCACCGCGTCAGTGGCTTTGGAGTAGCAACCATCGGGGAAAGAGTTGCTGCTGTTGGGATCACCTTCGCACACTATCGCGTCACCGTTCGAGTCTGACGTACAACATGACTTTGGAACCTGAGATCAAATATTAGTTACTACACAAGAATAATTCTTTAAATGTAGCCATTTCATAATAAAGCTGAAGAGCAATGGACCAACATTACATTTAGTAGATATAGCTGTGATTGTAGGTAAAAGTAGCTACAATAGAAAAAATGATTTGTTGCCGTACATCTATTATCTTCTCCAAATCAGTTTAAATGAGCATTTTCATTATTTTAAATAAATTGCATTCCCAATATTTAATACTAGAATAAGATGGTTTCCAATTTGTTGAACATACCAGTGGTCCAGGAGATCCGTAGTTTGAGTTGATGCTAGCCCAGTCAGAGTTGGAGGTGACACCACAGCATTTCAGAGCGACTTGAGTGTCGTCCCAAGCCCTTGTGACAGAAGAAGTAGGAGTGTTCGGATCGTAAGTTTTCATCTTCTGAGTGAGAATATTTTTCACAGAGTCTGTTGCTTGGGCTCTGAACACGTAACCTAAGATTCCGCCCACCAGAAGTACGATGAACATCAGCAGAGTGATGATGAAGTACTGGAAAAAGGGAATAAGTTATATTATGTCACATAATCAAACAATATAGGTTAATTCCATAAATAATATGAAGTATTTTGAATAATGAATTGTCATGCAAAAATTTTGGAAAAGTTTACAATTATATTATCTACATATAAAATATCTACATTGAAGGTGATGTAAGAGTTTCGGCAACTACATTCAATCGCTACATAAAGATTACTCACCAGAAGAAGCATGCATTTCACTTCTTTGAGGGCACCGAAGCAGCCAAGGAAAGCAACGAAGAACGCCACCACACCAACAGCTATGATGATGTAAGCAGCTGAGGCGTATACCTGCTTGCCAAGCAACTCCTCGAGGTATGGCTTGTCCACAACTGTCCACACACCAAGAATAAGGAGAATGATGCTGCCGACCTACAAGAGAGAAAACTATATAATATATAATTATTATACAACACTTCATAGAATTAGGCATCAAGGTGATTGTAGTCGGCTCAGAAAATACTAGAATAAAATAATTAAATGGCAGTGTCGAAGAACTTGATAGAAACCGAGTAACAAGGAGGACAGGTAAACAGAATTCAAAATCTGCAAACACTATCTCAAACTTTAATAGTTAGTTCTGCAGTTGCAATGTGCGTAAAGACAATGCATTTGTCTTATTTGCAGTCTTAACTTTACTAGATTTTTAGTTCTATTTAGCCGAAATAACTGCTAAACTCAATAGGATATTAGAGTCCTATTTTTAAGTTAATCCAAATGTAAACCAACATATTTATTAGTTGATTCGAATCGAGATTAGATTATTACTTACTAGAAAAGTACTTATTTACTGAAGTAATTACTTTTTTGTCTTATAAAAAATATTATTTTAGAAATAACCAATAAGGGAATTTAAGGTGGCTCGAAAACAAAAAATTGAATTTGAAAGGTATACTATTATAAGGGACAAATAGGAGTTCATTTATAAATATAAAGAAATACATTGCCGACATACTAGTTATTATAATTCAAGTATTGAGCAACAAATCAAAATAAGGTAAATTCCTAGTTCACGTCCCTATTTCATTTCGGGAGGTGAACTAGGAAGGGTGTATTTGGATCGGTTCCTATAGTTCACGTCCCTAAATGAAATAGGGACGTGAACTAAGAATTTACCAAAAAAAAATAAAAAATGAGTGAAATATTATTACAGGAAATATTCAACTCTGGTAACAGTTTAAAGGTCTTCTCCAGGCTCCAAGAAAAAAAAAAGTTTATTACATAATATTGTAGAACTACGGTCTAGGATCATTAATCCACAAACACATAAAATTTGGTTCTTCGTATGTTTTTTTTAATATGCTTTAAATGGTTTTCATACTCTGCGTGGTGCAACAATTGCACGGAACACTAATGTGACGCTGGAGACAAAGATTGTACACTCATTGTTTTGATTTCAAATATGTATTTTATAAACTTGCAATGCATCTTGGTCCTACTTTTAAAACTTAAATCATTTCCTGAAGTATATAAAAGTTTCTATAATAAGGTTCTCCATTTTCATACCTTTACACGAATATTTAATATTAGATTGATTATACCTACCTAGTTGACATTCAAACAAATGGTGTACATTCTTTTTCTTCGGACTGAAAATTAGCAAGTCGGAAGTAAAATGATTATTTTCGAGTTTTTTTTTATTATGAAAATCTTTAAAAAACATAAAATAAAAGCCATCAAATTTCACGGGTTTACAACAAAATGATAGATAGGAAACCTAAATCTCATTGCTTAAAACAAAAACAGTTGCTTGGAGGGGACCTTTATATAAGATAAATAAAGTTATTTACGCATTTTCCTAAAGAATATCTACTTTTATTAATCTACTGGCAGTTCGAATACATAATTTGTCACAGTGGATGTTTACTTTAATTTTGTTAACACTAAAATTAAGAAACAATTTCTTCACCAATAGGAGAATAAATCAGAAAATAATGAAATCAATTTTCAATAAAGATCACTCATTTCCAGCGGTGTTACTATCTTTGAGATCCGTATGGCAGAAACGAAGTCTACAGCTTTTATAACTAATAGCCAATAGTTGTTGTGGGTGTAACTCATAAATGGGGAAATTAATATTCACATTATTATCCTTGGTATGAATCACCTAAAATTTTAAAAATAATTATTTCTCCATTTTTGTGACTCACACATGTTGACTACAGAAATGAAATCACTTCCCTAGCTATGAGAAAAAAATGGTTTCATCTTTTTCTCGAAGTTAGTGAATTTAATTAATTCACTAATTCACTAATTTGATATACAATGAAATCTGCTGCAAAATCCCAATTACCGATTATGAAGTCACCTTTTCGGTATTTACACCCATGTAGGATAAGAAGAACTCACTACACGACAAGCGGTATAAACTAGCGGAATAGTCACTATAAGTCATGGCCGGACAATTGCCACCATAATAATTATTTTCAGGCTTCCAAATTTTTCATAGATTTGGTGGAATACAACCATAAAAATAATTATATAGGTTAGGCTAGCGGTCCAGTTGAGGGTTCTGAGAGGACCCATCTTCTCAGGACAATTTCCTGATCGTTATTCAACTTTTGAACTTTTGAACAACAAATTTCTTCAACTGATCAGATTGCAGATTGATTTTGATTATCCATATTTTTTAGCCATCTGAGACGAGATGGAAAACTAGATACTAGGTTTGTTTTCAGGAAACTGAAAACTTATCATCTTTCCAAGCTCATTTATTACTTAACAAATAATTAATTCGATGACCTAGCACTAAATAAGCATCTCATACTAATTTTAAATAAATCTATTTATATGTAAACAAGAACTTTCTCACTCCTTGTCGAGAGTTGTAAAGGTCAACTTTTTTCAACAGTTTTACGTCATGATACGTACAGCCACCTCACAGAGAAAAAAAAACAGAGACAGTCAATCCAGTATAAACAGAGACAGTCAATCCAGTATAAACAGAGACAGTCAATCCAGTATAAACAGAGATAGTCAGTCCAGTATAAACAGAGACAGTCAATCCAGTATAAACAGAGACAGTCAATCCAGTAAAAACAGAGACAGTCAATCAGTACAAACAGAGACAGTCATTCAGTACAAACAGAGACAGTCAATCCAGTATAAACAGAGACAGTCAATCCAGTATAAACAGAGACAGTCAATCCAGTATAAACAGAGACAGTCAATCCAGTATAAACAGAGACAGTCAATCCAGTATAAACAGAGACAGTCAATCCAGTATAAACAGAGACAGTCAATCCAGTATAAACAGAGACAGTCAATCCAGTATAAACAGAGACAGTCAATCCAGTATAAACAGAGACAGTCAATCCAGTATAAACAGAGACAGTCAATCCAGTAAAAACAGAGACAGTCAATCCAGTAAAAACAGAGACAGTCAATCCAGTAAAAACAGAGACAGTCAATCCAGTAAAAACAGAGACAGTCAATCCAGTATAAACAGAGACAGTCAATCCAGTATAAACAGAGACAGTCAATCCAGTAAAAACAGAGACAGTCAATCCAGTATAAACAGAGACAGTCAATCCAGTATAAACAGAGACAGTCAATCCAGTATAAACAGAGACAGTCAATCCAGTATAAACAGAGACAGTCAATCCAGTATAAACAGAGACAGTCAATCCAGTAAAAACAGAGACAGTCAATCCAGTAAAAACAGAGACAGTCAATCCAGTAAAAACAGAGACAGTCAATCCAGTAAAAACAGAGACAGTCAATCCAGTATAAACAGAGACAGTCAATCCAGTATAAACAGAGACAGTCAATCCAGTAAAAACAGAGACAGTCAATCCAGTATAAACAGAGACAGTCAATCCAGTATAAACAGAGACAGTCAATCCAGTATAAACAGAGACAGTCAATCCAGTATAAACAGAGACAGTCAATCCAGTATAAACAGAGACAGTCAATCCAGTATAAACAGAGACAGTCAATCCAGTATAAACAGAGACAGTCAATCCAGTATAAACAGAGACAGTCAATCCAGTATAAACAGAGACAGTCAATCCAGTATAAACAGAGACAGTCAATCCAGTATAAACAGAGACAGTCAATCCAGTATAAACAGAGACAGTCAATCCAGTATAAACAGAGACAGTCAATCCAGTATAAACAGAGACAGTCAATCCAGTATAAACAGAGACAGTCAATCCAGTATAAACAGAGACAGTCAATCCAGTATAAACAGAGACAGTCAATCCAGTATAAACAGAGACAGTCAATCCAGTAAAAACAGAGACAGTCAATCCAGTAAAAACAGAGACAGTCAATCAGTACAAACAGAGACAGTCAATCCAGTACAAACAGAGACAGTCAATCCAGTATAAACAGAGACAGTCAATCCAGTATAAACAGAGACAGTCAATCCAGTATAAACAGAGACAGTCAATCCAGTATAAACAGAGACAGTCAATCCAGTATAAACAGAGACAGTCAATCCAGTATAAACAGAGACAGTCAATCCAGTATAAACAGAGACAGTCAATCCAGTAACAACAGAGACAGTCAATCCAGTATAAACAGAGACAGTCAATCCAGTATAAACAGAGACAGTCAATCCAGTATAAACAGAGACAGTCAATCCAGTAAAAACAGAGACAGTCAATCCAGTATAAACAGAGACAGTCAATCCAGTATAAACAGAGACAGTCAATCCAGTATAAACAGAGACAGTCAATCCAGTATAAACAGAGACAGTCAATCCAGTATAAACAGAGACAGTCAATCCAGTATAAACAGAGACAGTCAATCCAGTATAAACAGAGACAGTCAATCCACTAAAACAGAGACTGTTAGGTACCTACCATAAAAATTTACATACTCTCATAAAATCAGATAACTGTCAGTCACATAATGAAATTATCGGTCAATTTACTCTATAAATTTGAAACTGAAGAAGTTGGTAATTTATTTACTAGTTTTATTTAATGCATGCAGTACTAGTGACTAGTCACTTGGACAAGCTAAATTGAGTGAAATAAAAAGACTAATTAAAGTTATTAATATTCTCACCCAAATGATAAAGTTGCTAATGAACATGAAGATGCGGGCACATTTGCCACACCCCTCCGTTTCTGCCCCTCTGCCCATGCTGCGTTAGTTCTGGAAAGAGAAAATCACTATAATAGCCAGTCAAAGGTCACTCGATAGATAATTTAACAGCATTGCATCGGTTGCCAATTTCTTCGTGGAATAGCAGCGCGTAATTCCAGGTAGAATACATTAGCTACGACAGTGTACTCACAGAAATGTTACTATGGCAACACGCAAACCTTTGTAACTCTTCATAACACAAAGAAACGGCAATGGAACTGAGTACAGAACAAAAGACAGACGCTGCGTTTGCGTAGAGGTAATGAATGCTACCAGGCTTTAGTTGCAGTAAGCGGTAAGTAGCATTCTATAAAGGTTCTTTGTCTTAAACCGATAATAATAATTAAGGGAACAATGCGATTTTATAGGAAAAAGACAAGTAACATTTATATATGACGCACTGTCATATATTTAATTATAGTCTTTTTAATTATAGTCTAACAATTTCTATTATATTTATTCAATTGAAAGAGAATATTGTAATGGAAGTATGGAACATAAATAAATTAACCGTTATTTATGAGTTCTAGGATAATTAATGTAATAATTAAGTAAAAATTTTGCCAATAGAGAAGATTTCATTCGAAGCAATTGGTAGTTAAATGTACGCATTTTCTCACGCGTAATGTTTACCCCGCAAGCTATAGTTAAATGACCCTAAAATGAACGAGTGAACTATTGACATGAAACCATAGCAACTCTGTCAACAACTATAAATATTACGATAGAAACCATATCAGGTTTGCATATCAGATGAAGTGAATCGATCCAGAAAACAGATGCTGGCGATAACTAACCAATAACTTATAACTTTGCCATTGGCAGGTAAAGGCTAACCTGCCAGTAAATGTCAGATAGACACTGCCATATAGTTTATATAGTTAGTTACGTTTTCACTACGTATATGCATTGACCAGTTTAGTATTATACTTCCATGTATATAATGAATTAGAATGCTTAAATAAGAGCAATGAAAGCATTCAATGAGACTGAAGATGATAGGAATAGGTCTGGACAAGCCACACACACGACTGAAAATCATAAGGAACCAAAGATTTAAGTCATAATATGGAAATGAAGAGTGTCCTATATCCTTGTCATCTATAATCTATTAATATTTGAACTCTTTTAATCCGAGAAGTCAAATTAAAAAAAAATTCTTTGCATATACGTATCCATTGTTGTATCACTTTTTTCTCTTTTAATTTAAGCCGAAATGAACACGTTATAAAAAAACATCGTGCCATGAACGTTCAGAGGTAATTTTCCAAACCTACAGTGCCTAATTAAAGTGTAAAGGCATCTTAAATTCTTTATCGTTCCGATTTGCTGAACGATAAAGAGTTATAGTTATTAATATAGGTTCTCTTTGTTTGGGTTATTACATATCATTAAGGTCCGATATAATTGTGTAGATGTCCCTGTGCAAAAGACTATTACTTTTATCTACACCAAACAGTCATTACTAATAACTTTTCAATTTTCAATTTAGTAAGTTGAAAATATAAATATAGTTATAATATATAGCTATATCAAAAAACAGTACAAGAAAATTCTATATATAAATAATAAACATTGAATTATTTAGAAATGATTTCCCTTTTCTAGAACATCTTCGCAGCACCAACGTCGCAATAAAACATTTCCATAAGCTGACGATATAAAAATTACACGTGTAAGATAGATACTCTTTTGAAATGTATAACGTTACTTTACTGGGACAAACCGTACACACTATGTACTGAAAATACGGGGAACTACCGGGATTTGAAAATTTCAAAATACCGGAATTTCCCAGATTTCCTGTTATACCGGACGAGATGTATCGTCAGGTAGAAAAAAACTAAGGGGAAATGACTTTAACACAGTCAAGAAATAGAAGGATGTGAAAAAACTTAGACTTTAACATTATTTGAAAGAAAGAATGATAACGAAGCACAAATTACCAGTAAAATAGCTCTGATAAAAAATAACAATTAAATAACGGGAAAACATAGAAACAGGATTTTAAAGTCATCTGAACTAAATTAAAAATATTGAATCTTTTAAGAAATCCTAATTGCAATAAAGAAGTTTGGATACATAAGTTGTTTTTGATTTATAACAGTAATGGTTACTCCATCTCTGATGATATTTCAATACAATGTAACTAACGAGAGAAACTTTCAGTTGGAATAACATATGAAATGGCAATAAAGGAAATAAACTGATGCCCTTCAGAGTTACGACTATCATTTATTAATATACTGGCCATAAGGAAACAAGAGATGTGTTTCAATAATGCAATTGGAACTATTTTACCATATCACTTGGTCAATTACTTGTTTCACGGTGACATTATTTCCCGCTATTCAGTAAATAGTCATTAGTCACGCTGTGAGTTTAGCGCTAAATAATTACGAAAAGTTTATACCTAACTTCAAAAAGAATAAACTTGTTAATTCTCTCTGCTCCAATTCGAACTTTATTTCCGCCATTGTGTAAAATAAGTTAGTTATTATCGAAATAATTACCGAATCAATTAAACTGACAAAAATGTTTCCGATTTACATTAGGAAAGACAATAAACAGCAATCGAATATATTAACGTTAGTTAAAGTTCTCTAATGAATACTAATAAGGAATTATTTCCTTACATGTCATTCAGAGGGAGAGTTCACCTTTGCTGTTCTCAATTACACACAGTGTTGAATTAGAGCAAGCACGTCCTCGCCACCATTCTTTTATCTATCAAATTATTATATAGCTAATTGTAAGTAGATAGTTGATATCTTATGTAGCTACTTAACTCTCTTGACAATCATGTACTCATATGTGCCATTGTTCATATTTCCTGAAAAAGAGACCATATGGCTTGAACCGGAGTTCCTTAAACCGGATTTTTTTAGAAAAGAAAAGTCACTATAAGAAAATCACTAAGAAATTTATTCTTTGGAAGGATTTGTATGGAGCTAAAGAAGAAATTATCGAAAAAACGGGATAATTTTAGAGCATTGCAGGAATCTATACAATAATAATTAACTTCCATTTCAGTGATTGGTTTATGGAATGAACAACAGGTAGAAAAACTTTTAATTTTTTCTATTTTGCAACTGACAACACCAAGAACACTAAAACAGTCGAACACAGAAACAGAAAAACAGATAATTGTGAGGACGTGGTATAATTTACTCCACTAATGATTAATGGAAGGTAATTATAAATACAATAAAGCCATTAAAAATAACAGTGAGATATTTTTCGAGTTTCACTTCACACGTAACATTCCCATAAATGTGAAAAATTAGAAAGCAATTAATGCTGTGAATATCTTGCAGTTAAGAATACTGTGAGAAATAGTCATACAGTAAATGACTGTATTGTAAACTAGTCTAGGGATAGAGAGTCTAACACACTCCAGTCTTGGAATCCACAGTCTACCACACTCCAGACTTGGAATCCACAGTCTACCACACTCCAGACTTGGAATCCACAGTCTACCACACTCCAGACTTGGAATCCACAGTCTACCACACTCCAGACTTGGAATCCACAGTCTACCACACTCCAGACTTGGAATCCACAGTCTACCACACTCCAGACTTGGAATCCACAGTCTACCACACTCCAGACTTGGAATCCACAGTCTACCACACTCCAGACTTGGAATCCACAGTCTACCACACTCCAGACTTGGAATCCACAGTCTACCACACTCCAGACTTGGAATCCACAGTCTACCACACTCCAGACTTGGAATCCACAGTCTACCACACTCCAGACTTGGAATCCACAGTCTACCACACTCCAGACTTGGAATCCACAGTCTACCACACTCCAGACTTGGAATCCACAGTCTACCACACTCCAGACTTGGAATCCACAGTCTACCACACTCCAGACTTGGAATCCACAGTCTACCACACTCCAGACTTGGAATCCACAGTCTACCACACTCCAGACTTGGAATCCACAGTCTACCACACTCCAGACTTGGAATCCACAGTCTACCACACTCCAGACTTGGAATCCACAGTCTACCACACTCCAGACTTGGAATCCACAGTCTACCACACTCCAGACTTGGAATCCACAGTCTACCACACTCCAGACTTGGAATCCACAGTCTACCACACTCCAGACTTGGAATCCACAGTCTACCACACTCCAGACTTGGAATCCACAGTCTACCACACTCCAGACTTGGAATCCACAGTCTACCACACTCCAGACTTGGAATCCACAGTCTACCACACTCCAGACTTGGAATCCACAGTCTACCACACTCCAGACTTGGAATCCACAGTCTACCACTCTAGACTTGGAATCCACAGTCTACCACTCTAGACTAACCAGCTAATTCATTTCTTGGCAAAATGCTATTTTAACAGTGTTAGTTTTTACTCAACCAAACAATAGCGTCAAAGACGTAACCTAATTATAACAACTAGACTTTGTTACAGTATAATGAACAGTCCATGGTAGGCATAGAAGTTGCTACTAATTTAGCTAATAGCGTCTGTTGCTGGAGTTAATCACGCGATGGTCTGGCATAGATAGGCTGGAAAAGATATTGCCTGAGAAAAACATATAATGTATCTAGCATTTTATTTAGTACTCATGATATTATAAGTATTATTATATTATGAAGTTTTGCCACCATAGTCGCCATGTAGTTGTTTCAATAGTGAGGTACAGTTTTGTTGATTTATCCTTCCGTTCCTATTGTTTTATAATTATATTTCATTCAGCGAGTTAGTTGTTGATAAATATTTATAAAGTGGACCACTTTTGAGGCATTGAGTCGTACTCATGATAAAGATATTATTTTATTTACACGATCGTAAATGTTAAGTAGTTTGACAACTCAGTCACCAGCCTACCAATTCCCTTGCATAACGCAGTGAACTCTTATGCAGTACTATTGGCGTAATTAGGAGGGGAGATGTTCCAGAGTGGTACCATCCAGTGAGTTAGTGTGGAGGTCACACCAAGAGAAGAATGTCATTGTCTGTGTGGATGTAAATGGAGTAATTGATGCAACTCCCCCAAGTAAATAGTCACTTTCATTCAAGGATTTTAAAGCTGTTTGAATAGCGTGTTTAAACAGCTAATGAAAATCAAGAGCCATACCTTCCGGCATCACGCAATTAATTGCCATTAACCACACATTAATATCAGTGACAGTATAAATATTGACTCGATAATTAGGGGAATAAATCAGTAATTGTTCACCTATTAGCGAGACATAGCAAGGTAAGTGATAGGGACTGTGAGGGGTGATGTAGATAGGAGGGGAATAGTAAGCAACAGACAGTGCAACTAGACAGTAAGCAACAGACAGTGCAACTAGACAGTAAGCAACAGACAGTGCAACTAGACAGTAAGCAACAGACAGTGCAACTAGACAGTAAGCAACAGACAGTGCAACTAGACAGTAAGCAACAGACAGTGCAACTAGACAGTAAGCAACAGACAGTGCAACTAGACAGCAACCAACAGACAGTGCAACTAGACAGCAACCAACAGACAGTGCAACTAGACAGCAACCAACAGACAGTGCAACTAGACAGCAACCAACAGACAGTGCAACTAGACAGCAACCAACAGACAGTGCAACTAGACAGCAACCAACAGACAGTGCAACTAGACAGCAACCAACAGACAGTGCAACTAGACAGCAACCAACAGACAGTGCAACTAGACAGCAACCAACAGACAGTGCAACTAGACAGCAACCAACAGACAGTGCAACTAGACAGCAACCAACAGACAGTGCAACTAGACAGCAACCAACAGACAGTGCAACTAGACAGCAACCAACAGACAGTGCAACTAGACAGCAACCAACAGACAGTGCAACTAGACACCAACCAACAGACAGTGCAACTAGACAGCAACCAACAGACAGTGCAACTAGACAGCAACCAACAGACAGTGCAACTAGACAGCAACCAACAGACAGTGCAACTAGACAGCAACCAACAGACAGTGCAACTAGACAGCAACCAACAGACAGTGCAACTAGACAGCAACCAACAGACAGTGCAACTAGACAGCAAGCAACTAGACAGTAAACAACTAGACAGCAAGCAACTAGACAGTAAGCAACTAGACAGCAAGCAACAGACAGTAAGCAACTAGACAGTAAGCAACTAGACAGTAAGCAACAGACAGTAAGCAACTAGACAGTAAGCAACAGACAGTAAGCAACTAGACAGTAAGCAACTAGACAGTAAGCAACTAGACAGTAAGCAACTAGACAGTAAGCAACTAGACAGTAAGCAACTAGACAGTAAGCAACAGACAGTGCAACTAGACAGTAAGCAACAGACAGTGCAACTAGACAGTAAGCAACAGACAGTGCAACTAGACAGTAAGCAACAGACAGTGCAACTAGACAGTAAGCAACAGACAGTGCAACTAGACAGTAAGCAACAGACAGTGCAACTAGACAGCAACCAACAGACAGTGCAACTAGACAGCAACCAACAGACAGTGCAACTAGACAGCAACCAACAGACAGTGCAACTAGACAGCAACCAACAGACAGTGCAACTAGACAGTGCAACTAGACAGTAAGCAACAGACAGTGCAACTAGACAGCAACCAACAGACAGTGCAACTAGACAGCAACCAACAGACAGTGCAACTAGACAGCAACCAACAGACAGTGCAACTAGACAGTAAGCAACTAGACAGTAAGCAACA
This sequence comes from Caprella mutica, assembly GCA_947561585.1. Classification (NCBI taxonomy): domain Eukaryota; kingdom Metazoa; phylum Arthropoda; class Malacostraca; order Amphipoda; family Caprellidae; genus Caprella; species Caprella mutica. The sequence continues at coordinate 131,001 of CANNZV010000639.1, forward strand.
GACAGTAAGCAACTAGACAGTAAGCAACAGACAGTAAGCAACTAGACAGTAAGCAACAGACAGTAAGCAACTAGACAGTAAGCAACAGACAGTAAGCAACTAGACAGTAAGCAACAGACAGTGCAACTAGACAGCAACCAACAGACAGTGCAACTAGACAGCAACCAACAGACAGTGCAACTAGACAGCAACCAACAGACAGTGCAACTAGACAGCAACCAACAGACAGTGCAACTAGACAGCAACCAACAGACAGTGCAACTAGACAGCAACCAACAGACAGTGCAACTAGACAGCAACCAACAGACAGTGCAACTAGACAGCAACCAACAGACAGTGCAACTAGACAGCAACCAACAGACAGTGCAACTAGACAGCAACCAACAGACAGTGCAACTAGACAGCAACCAACAGACAGTGCAACTAGACAGCAACCAACAGACAGTGCAACTAGACAGCAACCAACAGACAGTGCAACTAGACAGCAACCAACAGACAGTGCAACTAGACAGCAACCAACAGACAGTGCAACTAGACAGCAACCAACAGACAGTGCAACTAGACAGCAACCAACAGACAGTGCAACTAGACAGCAACCAACAGACAGTGCAACTAGACAGCAACCAACAGACAGTGCAACTAGACAGCAACCAACAGACAGTGCAACTAGACAGCAACCAACAGACAGTGCAACAAGACAGCAACCAACAGACAGTGCAACTAGACAGCAATCAACAGACAGTGCAACTAGACAGCAACCAACAGACAGTGCAACTAGACAGCAATCAACAGACAGTGCAACTAGACAGCAACCAACAGACAGTGCAACTAGACAGCAACCAACAGACAGTGCAACTAGACAGCAATCAACAGACAGTGCAACTAGACAGCAACCAACAGACAGTGCAACTAGACAGCAATCAACAGACAGTGCAACTAGACAGCAACCAACAGACAGTGCAACTAGACAGCAACCAACAGACAGTGCAACTAGACAGCAACCAACAGACAGTGCAACTAGACAGCAACAAACAGACAGTGCAACTAGACAGCAACCAACAGACAGTGCAACTAGACAGCAACCAACAGACAGTGCAACTAGACAGCAACCAACAGACAGTGCAACTAGACAGCAACCAACAGACAGTGCAACTAGACAGCAACCAACAGACAGTGCAACTAGACAGCAGTCATAACAATAAGTATTTATTTAACCATGTAGTTACTTAATTACACTATCGCCAATGAAGACAAATAATAAATTTTCATTCCTAGCCTCACTACACGATTATTAATGTGGGCGATCTTGACCTATATTAAAGCATTGGAGCTAGAAAAGTAAAACGGAATGATAAGACAATTTTGAGTAGAAAGCTTCCAGCGATTAGAAATTAGTAACATTATTACAGATTATTTATATATTTCCGGAATTAGATTTAATTAGTTATTACTTAGTAGATATTCCTTAAATGAACGACAAGTTGAGATTTAAGCACGAACGTTATAAGGTATATTGCATGCTATACTCTGATAGAAATATAGCTACGGTGATATTGAAAGACAGTTGAGATTAGCTACCTATAGTAAGTATAGTAGTAGAGGTTATACCTTTAGTAGTAACCCATGACACTATAGAGTACAGTAACTATAGCATTAAAGGTTATACATAGCAGTATCTCATGTCACTATAGAGTATAGTAACTATAGTATTACAGATTATATATAGCAGTATCCCATGGCACTATAGAGTATAGTAACTATAGTATTACAGGTTATATATAGCAGTATCCCATGTCACTATAGAGTATAGTAACTATAGTATTACAGGTTATATATAGCAGTATCCCATGTCACTATAGAGTATAGTAACTATAGCATTACAGGTTATATATAGCAGAATCCCATGGCTCATCTTTTTATAGAAGAAGCCTCGGAAATACAAATTGGGTGCGGTCAGAGTTGCTATTAACAAAATGAATTTTCAGAAGGTGGACCCTAGCAATGAAAAGGCATACATACCACTTCACTAATGGGAACACACTTTGCAGTGAATGACCTCACACAAAAGCATGAAAAGCCATTGTTAGTGAGTGTTATTGTTAGTGAGTGTTATTGTTAGTGAGTGTTATTGTTAGTGAGTGTTATTGTTAGCGAGTGTTATTGTTAGCGACTGTTATTGTTCGTAATCGCACTTTTTATATCAGCAAAAACAGTCACAATAGTAGAGACTTGAGAAAACATTTCACTCACGATAAGTTGACCCGAAAAAACAGAACTGATGATCTGTTTTACACACGAAGTGTATTGTATCCACATACACACACACACGAAGTGTATTGTATCCACATACACACACGAAGTGTATTGTATCCACATACACACACACACGAAGTGTATTGTATCCACATACACACACACACGAAGTGTATTGTATCCACATACACACACACACGAAGTGTACTGTATCCACATATACACACACGAAGTGTATTGTATCCACATATACACACACGAAGTGTATTGTATCCACATATACACACGAAGTGTATTGTATCCACATACTCACACGAAGTGTACTGTATCCACATATACTCACACGAAGTGTACTGTATCCACATATACTCACACGAAGTGTACTGTATCCACATATACTCACACGAAGTGTATTGTATCCACATATACTCACACGAAGTGTATTGTATCCACATAAACACTAAGATGCGAAGAGTGAATATCCACACACACGAGGAGGCATCCTATGAGTGTAGATGTGGTACATAAAAAGTGACTTCAGAGAGTAACGTTCAAGGTAAATGCTCCACTTTGTATTTACTCACCAAAGGAAATAGATACAAGGAAGAGAATTACTGCCTAGTCACTCTAGAGACACTCTTTCAAATGCACTGAAACATAAAAGTTTTAGGAAAATGCTTAAAAACTTAGTCCAATCGAAACAAGTTTTTCTAAAGCATGTCGCACTCTACTCTGAACTTTGCGAGATAGTTAACTGACTGTGAGAAATGAGCGGAGAATAACGAACATTTAACTGAAAAAATACATTAGAAAGACACAAATAAATAATACACAATATCTACCCCAATATGGGTGCTGAATATTATATATTAATAGTTCTAGTAAGTAGTTAGCAATGTTTCATCACAATTAACCATGTTAGAATAATATATAAGCCAATAACTCTTCACTAATTAGATAGTTCTGGGTTAGTTAAAGGTACATAAATATTCAGGTAAGAAGTAGTTGACTTCTACACTGTCCACTAAATAGCACTAAATTTAAAACTATATCGAAGACTGAATCACTTCAGGAACAATCCCTATTGAGTGGTCATGTTTTCGACGTGGTTTATATTTTCTCAGCGCCTATTCAGTAGATGCTGAGATTTACAAATTTTGCATTATGGTATTGTACAATTAGAGAAAAAAAAGAGGGGTTATATTTAATGGTAGATTTGAATTACTTTAAAGAAAAATCCAATATTTGAGTAGGATTGATGTTGTCACCAAGTAGTAGCTTTAGGGGTAATTGTTTATTGTTGGTTGAGGAAAAATTTGATCATAGTACTTGCAATGCTTTTTATTAGTATGTCCTGATAATAGAACGAACTACATGCGCTATTGCACCACATTACTGCATACTACTTAATCCTTTCGCCGGGGGAGTTTCTCCTGCTTGTGATAGGAACGTATCGACGTGATTTTGTTGTTTTCCTTGGTATTGGATGTTTATTATAGAATGATAGTAGTCCTTTAATTCTTAATTTATTAATTAAGGCACGTCTCACTAGTCAAATAAAAATACTAATACGTGTTTATTGAAAAAATCATGATTTAATTTTAATAGGGGTTTAACGTATGTTTCGACCAATTCTGATCATATCGCTGACGTCAAAAGGAAATTAAATACAAGGGACTAGAAGAAGCAGTCCGAGAGGAAAGTGGCTCCATGAACAAAGTCACTTACCACCGTTGGTGACAATGCTCATGGATGGATGCAAAAAAGCTACTCCGTGAATGCAGTCACTTACCAAGGAATGTGACGAAACGGGACACTAGCACCGGTGGCTGCACTCACGGATGGAAGAGGAAAATGAAGAGGTTATAGTAAATGAAGCCTACGAGCCTACCTAACACAAAAATCTAAGACCTCGTAGTTGAAGAGTATAACCGGTGACAGGACAATAACCCCCCGTGCAAAAAAAAACCCGCGGTCATAAACCCCCCGTTCAATATACCCCCGGATTACAATAAACTCCCCGGAAAAGAACCCCCCCAAGCAAAAAACCATCGGTCGATATAAATAGTTAGCATAATTCATTTTAATTCATTTTAATTAATTTTCATTAATTCTTATTAATAAAATTACTATATGCTATAAATATAAAGAGATATAGTGCACCTAAGGTTAGGTTAGCAGTCCGATTGGGGGGGGGGGGGTTATTTGTCCAGGGGGTATTATGCACGGGGGTTTTTTGACCGCGGGTTTTTTTTTGCACGGGGGGTTATTGTCCTGGAATCGAGCATAACCCTAGCGCTATCCTCTAAAACTGCAAGTAGCGTTAAAAAAATGATAAACATGGTAAAAATGAAAAAAAGACAATTCATAATCTAAATTACAACAGTTCGGGGCCCAAGGGACGCCATCCCCCTTCTCTTCCATTCACCACAGACAGCTTCAGGATAGAGCCCCTTGGGGCGAAAAAAAAATCATGAATAGTAAAATTAATTTAAATAACCATTCATAAATCATGACTTGGTTTGGAATATACATTCACCTTCAAACAATAGAATACAAGTGACACTCTCTTCAGTCCCAGTAACCAAAGTGTCAAAATTTCTTGAATAAAATCCATGCAAATGGAGATATTATACAACTTATAATAATATAAGAATGCATAAACTACGCTGTTTCTTTATGAAAGTAAGTACAAAGAATGGCTAAAAGATATAGTAAATATACTAACATTTTGAAGATAGATCTCGTGTCACACGAAGCTACTCTTAATAAGCAATATTGCTATTAGTGGCTAGCAAGTGTAGCAAAGCTCTTTCTCAATCACGAGGGCACTTTACAAGTCTTTAGGTGTGAGAATTGGACATTTAAAGTGATTAAAATACTGGGACAATAGGTACAAAAGTTCAAGACACGGTTAAAGGTTGAAAAACCACTTTCTATGTTTAATTGTTCATTCTGATTTAAAATAAAACGTCTTTAAAATTCACTTTTTTTGTATAGTTCTCCGTGTTCTGAACCGCTTGCTGAAGATTTCATTTCAAACTAACCAGGTCATGATGCTTGACCTCGAGAACTGTGAGGTCAGTATCGAGGTCACCCTATTTAGGAGACTGGTTACAATGTTTACAGTTGTGTGGAACTGTACATAGAGGTGAGGGAGGGATAACTCATTCTACAATCTTTTGAAAGAGATAAACAAGAAAGTAAATTATTTCAAATATTAATTCAAATTAGCCTTATAAGGTACATGGACATGATTTTTCGGGTGATAAATTGTGTAGCGAATTAGATTAAAAAGTTGATATTAGCTATTCTTTTTAAAGTACTTCATCGATAGTTACATGCAGACAATAGGAAAATGTGTACTTAACTGGAGAATTAAGCCAATGCATTTACTTCAATTTAATTAAAATTAAACATATATTTTTCTACCGATGTGGTACAATTTGAGCATTGCTAAAGTAATCATAATAGTGACTGTTTTTGAGAGTATAGACATATGATGAAAAGGTAAAAGAGAATGTGCTTCAACAGTGAGACTATAGGAGTTATCACTGCCAAGACATGTCACGATAATTCGTGTAGAGTTTTTCTGCGCACTTCAAATAATTACACACCTAAAAACTTTAAAACATCTTTACTAACTTTCATTTGTCAATGAAAAATCTTTCCGTAATTACCTGAGTATTTCTTGTTCTAATCAACAACAAAAAACGAAGACTGGACAAAAGTGCAAACCATCAGAAACAGAGGTTTCTAATACTATTTTTTTTTTTAAATTCTAATTTATTATTTCACTAAATATTATTAGATATAAAAAGTTGTATAAATAAACAGGACTTTAAAGAAGCAATCAGAAAAGGAAGAGACTCCATGAACAAATTCACCCGCCACCAGACGGTGACAAATATAAAGAGGCGCCCACTCTCGGATGAAAGAGGAAAATGAAGAGTTTGTATAGGTGAAGCCTTACACAAAATTTAAGACCTCGTAGTTTAAGAGCATAACTCTAGCGCTATTCTCTAAAAGTGCCAGTAACGTTAAAAAATATACTAAACGATGAAAAAGACAATTTATCATCCAATTTGGAGAGTCTGTTGGCTAGAGCCAATCAGGTAGCAAGAGCACGACTGTTATGCGCATCTCGTAAGGAAACTGCAGTGTGGTTGAAGGCGATTACCAAACCGTCATTGGGTACACAGCTTGATTCAAAAGTCCTGAGAATATCCATTACTCTCATAGTGGGTGCCAAGAACCTCATTCTTGTCACTCTGGTAGTGAAATGGATGTCAAATGACTGACTGGCACAGAACTCCCTTCAGCGCTTGAGCCTTCTGCACTTGACAGAAGTGATATAAGCGCCCTGATTGTATCACCGTTTCCTTACAAGAAAGGGAATAGTCTGATTTGGGACCGCGCGTTTTAAACACAGTTGTCGAGACGCATCTCAATGAATCCGTAGGCCGGATCAGCTACGGCACTACAGAGAACAGTCAACGTCACCTTTGGTGATGCATTCATATTTGAGCCAATTGCTATAGACACCACAGGAGCTTACGGCAGCAAATCCTTAACAATGAAGTCCTTAGCATAGGTGGACACCTTGTGAGAGTGTGTGGTTCCAACAGCGAATGGTTCTAAGACGCGAAGAATTTTTTAGAGGGTATAGTTGACCTCTTCATCAATACCCCTCGTCTCTTAGTTCCTGAAAGGATTTTCTTTTTTGTGAAGATTTGATTTAAATGAAAAACTATCAAAATTACCAACTTAAGCTTATTGCAAACCATCCCCTTCTCTTCCATTCACCACATACAGCTTCAGGATAGAGCCCTCATGAACAATATTACTTTAAAAAGGGATTGTGAATCGTACGTAGGTTTCTTATATAAAATTAAAATCTCTCTGATAGGAGTAATTAAATATCAACACTGCATATTACCTCATTGTAATTCTTCTCTAATTCATCTGTAGTAAAGCATCTGCATAGTGATCAATGCAGGTAATCTCATCACTATCGATATAGCATAAATTGTGTATAATGACAAGTCAACACGAAAACAGAGGCGAAAACATCAGAAAAGATGTCTTAAAATTTTAAAGGATATGACCGATAAAAAGTAACTACTTTACACTCACAATACGTCTACTGTAATTAAAGTTACCTTAGCTACTTTAGTTTTAATAATAGAATTGACATCATTGCTTTGACACACCAAAGTTGCCAATTCACGTACACGTGGTGGATAATTACACCTCAAACGTGGCCTTCGTATCACTATAGATTATCGAGATATTACTGTGAAACTCAAGGCTGTCTAATATTAACGTTAACTATACTAAATACGAATTATATCAAACTTTATGTAAATTGCACCACAACAGAATAAATTGTGTATAGATTTTAAAATATTCTGATTATGTAATTAACTTAATATTTAGATTAAATTAAATTTAGGTATTTAGAGTAAAACGAAATGATTGAAATTCATAATGGTTATATTTATTATAATTTACTTCATTAAAACAGTTCTGATTGGTAACTTCAAAGTACTTAACAAAAACGATGAAAATATAGAAACAACAAATAATATCTTTCAAAATCCATAGGCACTATATAAGTTAGATAAATAATAGTTAGAATTATATTTTATACATTTACCAATAATTTTCTGTTGTTCCATTCTTATGGTGGAACGAATGACCTGACGTAGGAACCACTGTCACCGATAGTACCAACATGACTAACTAGATACCAAACATTTACAAAGTGCAATAAACATTTCAAATAGCATTGCAAAGAAATAGGAAAAATATATCACATTGAATGGTGAAAATGAGAGACCAGGAACGACACTACGCGTTCTATTTCCAATTGAAAGTGTAGGAACGACACTACGTACGCGTTCTAATGAAAGTAGGTAGAACGAGTGTCTTTGTGAATAAATAAAATGAACATAAATATTAATATCGAATTAAAGTTATAGTACGAAGATATTAATTAAATATTAGCTACTGGTGCTATAAAGTTTTAATTACTTAGTAGTTACTTCTATTGATTGGCAATACAAAGAAACATGTCTGAATGAAATATGAAGCCCGTACACACTGTCGTACAGTTTGTTAATCAAATTCATTCCCACTAACAATATCGTCAAACAAATCGTCAGTGTTCGCGTCCACACACTCACAATGTTTGTGAAACAGTTTAACAAACAGTGGTTGTGATATTTAGCTATAGTAAATTAATTACAGGTGTTAATTTAATTTATTTTAATTTAATTTTAGTAGTAGGGGTATAACGTCTGTTTCGGAACCTAAAGGCCATATCGCTTTCGTCAAAAAGAAATTAAGTACAACTGTACAAGGGACTATAAGAAGCAGCCAGAAAGGAAAGTTGCTCCATGAACAAAGCCAATTACCACCGTCATTGACAAAGCTCATGGATGCAGAAAAGCTACTCCGTGAATGCAGTCACTTACCAAAGAATGTGACGAAAAGGGACAAAAGCACCATTGACTGCACTGACGGAAAGAAGAGGAAAATGAAGAGGTGTTAGTAAATGAAGCCTACGAGTCTACCTAACACAAAATCTAAGACCTCGTAGTTGAAGAGCATAACCCTAGCGCTAATCTCTAAAATTACAAGTAGCGTTATAAAATGTTTAATTATAATGAAGAAACAAATATACCCAGAGTTATCAGGAGAGTTTCACTGTTTCAGATTTAATATTTTAAAACATTTTAAATGTAAAACTGTAGCAATTCAAGGGTAAAATATAATAACGAAAAAATAAATACAGGATTTTATATCTTTATAGTTCATTTAAACGATATATATTTGTAGCAGATTCTTTTCATTAATTAATTAATTAAATTAGATTAAATTTTATTACTTAAAATTTTTCTTATTATTTTTCAACAAAATTTAGCAGACATTGTTGCTATATCATTATTTTTGAAAAAAGTAAATCATTGGGCAGTGACACTGAGACAACACAAATTTTACCAAGTAAGTTAATGATAAAAATATCACCAGTTTCCATAACATTTGGCATCAATTCGTAGCTTATCTTCTCAAGAATGCATTAGTAGGAATACGATCTTTATTTCACCTATAGCAACTCTAGTCTTGGTAGGAATAACAGAGTCTTAAGAAGACGGAAAATTATGGCACGTCAATTTACGAACAGTTGAATTTGCTGGTCTATTGGAGAGAATAGTGGCCACATTCTAAAACATGGCATCAGATAACCTGTATGGCATCTGTGACCCTAGTGTAGTAACTAGTACAGTGTACCTACTCACTGTAACAGAGGCTAACTAACTAGGTACAATATGTACATTGTCATTTACAATATAGAGAGAAACTAGCAAAATAAACAAAACAGCTTATCAGACTAAATCTGAATTAGGTTGACTAAATATAATTAATTACCAATAACTTGTTATAAGTAGGTATACATACATAAGAAGGACCTAATGTTAACCTATCAAATAATGATGGAATTTATATTTTCTTTTAAAAGAGTTCAGTCTATTGTTTTTAATAATTTACAAACCTGGTCAGTTGATAGTAAAAAAGTTATCGCGTATGCGGATAACCCAATGAACGAATGTTGTGAAGGTAGCCACCAAACAACTCTAACAACCTCACCTCACCACGACAACACAACACTAACATCAAACTCACTCAGTCTCACTGATTCACTGCGATTGAACTGGAATATGAAGGAATTACAGGAACGTTCATAACAGCATTCTATAAATTGTGATATGTGGCGTGACACAAATACCTATAGTATATCTCTGGTAGTGGAATAAATGAAATAAATTAGGTAGGTGATAGTTGTGACACACATGCATACTATTACGCACAAGAGAGCACTTAATTGTACAGTGTACACTACAATGTTGTTCCTTAGTTTTATAATTATTAAGAGCCTATACAACATTATAATAATTATATAGAATGTTTAGGCTCATAACCATAACCAATCGGAAGTTCCTACAGTATATAGAATATATTTGAGCACGGATGTTTGACACACTTTCGGAAGGATATGAAGTAACTAACATAGGTACGTAACCTATAAGTTATTTTAGTAACATATTTAGTGACAATGTTACACACCTACAGTCCATTGACTTTTTCTAGACTCTCTTGTGATGATATCTAAGAAAGTCATGATTTCATTATACAGAAATTAAAATAATATTATTCAACATTTTGTTGATTTAGGAACATACTGAAAATTTATAGAGATTTGTGATAAACAGATATCTAAGAAAAGTTTAACGTCAGATATCTAAGAAAAGTTTAACGTCAAATATCTAAGAAGAGTGTAACGTCAGATATCTAAGAAAAGTTTAACGTCAGATATCTAAGAAAAGTTTAACGTCAGATATCTAAGAAAAGTTTAACGTCAGATATCTAAGAAAAGTTTAACGTCAGATATCTAAGAAAAGTTTAACGTCAGATATCTAAGAAAAGTTTAACGTCAGATATCTAAGAAAAGTTTAACGTCAGATATCTAAGAAAAGTTTAACGTCAGATATCTAAGAAAAGTTTAACGTCAAATATCTAAGAAGAGTGTAAGGTCAGATATCTAAGAAAAATTTAACGTCAGGTATCTAAGAAAAGTTTAACGTCAGATATCTAAGAAAAGTTTAAAGGTCCTCTCCAGGCTCCGCGAAAAATATGAGTTTATAACATAATATTACAGAACTAAGGTCTACGATCATTATTCTGCAAACCGCATAAAATTCGGTTCAGTATATATTTAATAATTTGTTTTTAAAGTATTTTAGTACTCTGTGAGCAACAATTGAGCGAATCACTAACCTAATGCTCAAGAAGAAGATTGTACACTCTTTGTTTTGATTACAAATTTGAATTTTATAAACAAACCATGCGTTTTCGGCCATTATTTTTGATATTAATTATTTCCTATAGTATGTAAACGTTTCTATTATAAGTTCATTCAATTTTATACCTTTACACGAATATTAAATGGATTTATTAAACCTAATACCTAGTTGACAATCAAAACAAATGGTGTACATTCTTTTTCTTCAGGCTGAAAATTTCTTAAATTAGTAAGTCGGAAGTAAAATAGGTTTTGTAGAGTTTTAATTATAAAAATCTTTAAAAGCATATAAAATTAAAAATATGCTACCAAATTTGATGCGGTTTGCAGCAAAATGATAAGAAACATTAGCCTTGTTGAATAAGGCAATAAGAATATTCGCTTGGAGGGGACCTTTAAGGACCCCAATTTTTCAAACTATACCCCAAGTATAGTTTAAGGACCCCAGTGTTAACCCAAGTGTAGTTGAAGGACCCCAGTGTTAACCCAAGTGTAGTTGAAGGACCCCAAATTGAGCTGGGGTCCTTAAACTACACTTGATCCAATTATTTTATTATTTAGATTAGTTATTAATTAAGTATACCTATTTAATCATATTTTCTATTTTAATCGAAAAAAAAGAGAGATGTAACTGTCGGACTATTGGGGCGTCGGACTAGTGGGGCGTTGGACAACTGGCACGTCCCCCTTCTATTGAATCTTAGAAACAGTGAAAACTGAATGTGAATATTTCTCATATAATTAATTATAAACAGAATATTTGATCGATTTCAATTCTGTTAACTGTTATATGTTCTATAACCTTAGCTCTACAAATTTAAAGCAATTCCAGATTTTTTTAGTTTACAGTGGAGAGGACCATCAAGATCAAGGTCATTTATAAGCGACGGCGAGGGTATGCGCTCTACCGAGTGCAAATCATCTGGTTACTATAGCCTTCATGTTTCTCTTATATGAAAACACCTGCTGCCACCATTACACCAGTACTGTCCCGAACACTTGCGCTACACCTGTTAGCTACAGACCGACATTGAAAAAACCTGTGTGATGTGAATGAACTGATTTAAAGGTAAATGTAGGCTTTGAAAATATCTTAAACAAACTCTCAATAAATTATTGCTACCTTAGATATCTGACATTAAGCTTTTCTTAGATATCTGACAATTAGCTTTTCTTAGATATCTGACAATTAGCTTTTCTTAGATATCTGACATTAAGCTTTTCTTAGATATCTGACAATTAGCTTTTCTTAGATATCTGACAATTAGCTTTTCTTAGATATCTGACAATTAGCTTTTCTTAGATATCTGACAATTAGCTTTTCTTAGATATCTGACAATTAGCTTTTCTTAGATATCTGACAATAAGCTTTTCTTAGATATCTGACAATTAGCTTTTCTTAGATATCTGACAATAAGCTTTTCTTAGATATCTGACATCAATCCTTTCTTAGATATCTGACAATTAGCTTTTCTTAGATATCTGACAATTAGCTTTTCTTAGATATCTGACAATTAGCTTTTCTTAGATATCTGACAATTAGCTTTTCTTAGATATCTGACAATTAGCTTTTCTTAGATATCTGACAATTAGCTTTTCTTAGATATCTGACAATTAGCTTTTCTTAGATATCTGACAATTAGCTTTTCTTAGATATCTGACAATAAGCTTTTCTTAGATATCTGACAATTAGCTTTTCTTAGATATCTGACAATAAGCTTTTCTTAGATATCTGACATCAATCCTTTCTTAGATATCTGACATTAAGCTTTTCTTAGATATCTGACATTAAGCTTTTTCTTAGATATCTGAAAATTAGCTTTTCTTAGATATCTGACATTAAGCTTTTTCTTAGATATCTGACAATTAGCTTTTCTTCGATATCTGACAATAAGCTTTTCTTAGATATCTGACATCAATCCTTTCTTAGATATCTGACATTAAGCTTTTTCCTAGATATCTGACAATAAGCTTTTCTTAGATATCCGACAATTAACTTTTCTTAGATATCTGACAATAAGCTTTTCTTAGATATCTGACATCAATCCTTTCTTAGATATCTGACATTAAGCTTTTTCCTAGATATCTGACAATTAGCTTTTGTTAGATATCTGTCGTTAAAGGTCCCCTCCAAGCAAATATTTTTATTGCCTTATTCAACAAGGCTAATGTTTCTTATTATTTTGCTGCAAACCGCATCAAATTTGGTAGCATATTTTTAATTTTATTTGCTTCTAAAGATTTTTATAATTAAAACTCTACAAAACCTATTTTACTTCCGACTTACTAATTTAAGAAATTTTCAGCCTGAAGAAAAAGAATGTACACCATTTGTTTTGATTGTCAACTAGGTATTAGGTTTAATAAATCCATTTAATATTCGTGTAAAGGTATAAAATTGAATGAACTTATAATAGAAACGTTTACATACTATAGGAAATAATTAATATCTAAAATAATGGCCGAAAACGCATGGTTTGTTTATAAAATTCAAATTTGTAATCAAAACAAAGAGTGTACAATCTTCTCCTTGAGCATCAGATTAGTGATTCGCTCAATTGTTGCTCACAGAGTACTAAAATACTTTAAAAACAAATTATTAAATATATACTGAACCGAATTGTATGCGGTTTGCAGAATAATGATCGTAGACCTTAGTTCTGTAATATTATGTTATAAACTCATATTTTTCGCGGAGTCTGGAGAGGACCTTTAAAGTATCCTTATTTTCTTATAATGATTTTATTTCATTATAATGATTATTATATATTCATATGTTAGTTACGATTTCCTTATATTGAGTAACATTTTGTTATTATTTCCCAATATTGCTATTATTTTAACTAGATAGTTGTCTTTGTATCCATTCAATGGCCGGTAGTGTATCTTCACCAAGTAGAGGTAGAATTTCTGTTTGGAATGTTGCTCTGTCCATTTTTTTGTTGTTCTGAACACCGTGGTAGAAGAATTATTCGATTTGATTGCAGTCAAGACATGCAGAACGCAGTAGTATAGATACATTCAAAAATTCACCGTTGTCCTTAACTACACTTGATCGAAATAATTTTTCATTTCTTTCATTTTTCAAATTTTATTTTGCTCTTTTATCTTACTTTATTTCTAATATTAATTAGTATGATGCAATCCCTCATTTGATTTCATCATTTAATGTAGTTTGTTGTTTCCGCTAGTTTGTTGTACTGCACACTTCATGATTGTTTAATGACCTGGCAGGAGGGTTCGGGGGCAGCACGCCCCCCGATATACATATATTTTATGTTGAATCAGTAATAAACCACAAAGGTGTCGGAATAATGGGGTGTCGGACTACTGAGGTGTCGGACTAATGGGGCGTCGGATTAGTGGGCCGTCGGACTACTGAATAGTAAGTTATTAACCCAATAGAAGAACAAGACTGAATTCTAACTTATCACGTGTAATTAGGTATATATGTTCACTTTTAGGTACTTAATGTTTCTTTAGGGTAACGGTATTTAGATATTATGTTTTGTAATCAGTAACCTTAACTCTAATGAATAGAGTAATAAAAAATAGAGTCGAGAGGACCTTTAACCTCTATCCCGTATGTTCCCAAAATCTAATAAAGTGGTTCTTAGATAATGACCAATCGTCCCACAAAGTTACATGCAATTTGGTTGAATACTCTTTGAGTTATAAATGACCTTGACCTTTGACCGGTCGGTCCCAAAATTCTACCAGATGGTAAATCGTCCCACCAAATTGCAGACAATTTGGTTAAACACTTTTTCAGTTATGCGAATAACGAGATGATAAATAAATATTTGCATGTATTCAGTATTTTTTATATGTTTTCTAGCGTATGATATGATTTATAATATCTGTTTGAAATGTATCAAATTTAAGTTACATCCAAAATTTAACTTATTTAAATATTAGCTCTTCTTCATCTTCTACACTCTACGAGTCTAAATCTACAGTGACCATACATCTCATAAATTTGACGTTTTTTTTTTATTGGGCGTTAAGCTTGATCAAAATTGTATATTATATCACTAGGATTAAAACTAGGGATATATATAACTATCAATAGAAAATTTTGGCACAAAGATGTTATCTGGGGGGGATTATTCCCGTGGTATATTTTTCCTCCGGGGTATTTTTTCTTGATACCATCGGGATGCCGCTCGTCTTCTCTTACATTTCACTTTACAGACAGCTTCAGGAGAGAGACCTCGGAGGTTTTTCTAGAGTTATTACCTATTATATTAAAAGAAATTCAAAAGTTTAATGTTCCTTTAGTAGAATTTAATGCCTTACTTTGCAACACAAAACTCCACCACTGATGTTTAGTTTGCAGTATTTGCTACCGATGTTATTTGTACAGTTCAGAACAGTGGGCCACACGTTAGTTTGGAATGACAACCACGGACACCATTATATATTTCTGCAAACAAAAGTACTAAACCAAATAATTGACTTTTTTTGCTAGAAGGAGATATGGATGAATGATTACCGTCCATTGCCTGCTTCAGTGCTTAGAGTTTTTAAAGTATTGGTAGTTATAAACCACCACCATTCCTTAATACTCATAGTGATGTGACCTCTTCATTACAGTCAGTCTTATATTTTGGGAGTTTATTTTTGTGTATCACATTATCATTTTTTATCATTCTTTAGATGAGGCATTCTGTCTGTAAATTGTAAATATTACCTAAATTAATTAGTTCATTGATGGATTTAATTACCATTTAAATTCTTTTTTATAATTAACTTTTTAATAAAAAAATTCTTATTACTCTATTCATTAGAAGTAAACTACAAACCATTTCGAATTTGATTCTATATTTTATTATAATATCATTACTAAGCAATTTAAGTTACTATTGCTATTTTTCTTCTTCTTCATAATTTCAAACAAAGAAAAAGTAGGATCCATTGCTGACAAATTCAAAAACAATAACAAACTGATAGACATATTATAAATGGCTAAAATACTGTTATCTTACTACCATTACCCTAAAAATAAATTAGGTGTCTAAAAGTGTACCTAATTACTATTAAATTTACGAAAATACGATAAAGTTCGTCTTTTCAAGTTTTTCTTTTATTTAATTTTAGAAATGTCGGACAGTGAAGGTTGCAAGTGCGAATATTTCTTATATATAATTAATTACAAAGCAAATAATTAATCA
This sequence comes from Caprella mutica, assembly GCA_947561585.1. Classification (NCBI taxonomy): domain Eukaryota; kingdom Metazoa; phylum Arthropoda; class Malacostraca; order Amphipoda; family Caprellidae; genus Caprella; species Caprella mutica. Next base: position 147,294 of record CANNZV010000639.1, read on the forward strand.
ATTTCTTTTCTATTAACTGTTATACGTTTTATAACCTTTATAGCTCTACAAATTTAGAGAATTTCTAAAGACATTTTTATTTGGAGTGGAGGGGACATGTGAAAAGCGTTAGAGAAGTAATAAATTATAACTTATACAAAAAATAACTTTCACTCTTTTTATGGGAGTAATTTTACCTTCAGTTTTATATGGCCAAAGGGCATCTTAATTAATATTTGACTATTATCAACTATCTTTTAGCTCAACGAACTTGCTTTGGGGTGTATTTGTATCACGCATTTTCATGTTCAATTAAATTGAATTTTGATAATCTAAGATAACATTCAAGGTGATGGAATTGCATTACAAAAAGTAATTATTTCATGTTATACCAGAACTCACAAGATGTTGTGAAATTATTGTAATTTTGAAGGTAGCTTAATTTTGAATTCACGGCGGCCCGTTTCTCCATCCTGTAAGCGCTGCAGTTTTTCCATCCTGTAAGCGCTGCAGTTTCTCCATCCTGTAAGCGCTGCAGTTTTTCCATCCTGTAAGCGCTGCAGTTTCTCCATCCTGTAAGCGCTGCAGTTTTTCCATCCTGTAAGCGCTGCAGTTTCTCCATCCTGTAAGCGCTGCAGTTTCTCCATCCTGTAAGCGCTGCAGTTTTTACATCCTGTAAGCGCTGCAGTTTCTCCATCCTGTAAGCGCTGCAGTTTTTTCATCCTGTAAGCGCTGCAGTTTCTCCATCCTGTAAGCGCTGCAGTTTCTCTATCCTGTAAGCGCTGCAGTTTCTCCATCCTGTAAGCGCTGCAGTTGAACATCTCAAAATGTTAACTATAAATTGTCAGTCGCAACATTAGAATTCAATCAATCGAAATACATAATAGTTAATTCTTGTGACGGACGAATCACTATAAAATCAAACAACTTGGGTCATAGGTTGACGTGATTATTCGCCATCTTACAAATAATTATTATGAACCCTACAAACTGAAATCTTTAGAATCAGGTGTTACCTTCTTTTTAGTTTTAAGTACGAAGAACTAGTAAATGATTTTCACATCCCAGCACCCAGACCTTTTCAATAAGTTTTGATTATCTACCATCACCACAGACTTTTAAGTTATATTTAGATATTTATTTAGACTATTCGTGACCCATTAGGTCACGGGTAGTCTCAAAATTTATCTTAATATGGAGTATCTAGTGTTTTTTATCTAATTTATCATTTGTTTAATAAGACAATTTTCTAATAGAGAAAAGATCTAATTAATTTAAATTCAATATTTGACAATGTAACTGCGGTTACATTTCTATTTATTCTTTTGTGGACTTTTAACTCAGTGCAGAATAACATTTTCAGTTTTATTTTCTTCTTATTGTATATACTTGAAAATTTCATAGTTTAATTCTTATTATTTGTCAAGAATCAGGACAAATAATAATGAGAGTGCTGTTTTCGTTACTGGATATATTTTCCGATGATGTTATTAGTCTAGCGGCAGTGGCAATCTTATTTGAAGAAATCAAATCACGTTGATTATGTCATCTTGCAACTGGTTACATAAGCTTCCTATTTCAGGCATCTAGATTTCAAATTCATACTTTGTATCATAGTTATGATAAAGTGACCACAACAAATTATTTTGTTGTTTGTTGAGAGACTAATTCGGCTACTATTCATTGACTGACACCTCATAGGTCCAACATCCCATTTGTTCGACATCCTCATTATTTCGACACTTTTGCAGTTTATGTTTCTGATATGAGATCAAATATATGTAAAAAGGAGGACGTGCCGCCCCCGAAATCATCTTATCATATAATTAAACAATCCAGCGGATACAACGAACTACTGTAAGGTTTCACATAAAAAATCCCCGACTGGTTCAACCTCTGATAGACCAGGACGAGACCGTAGTAGAGGCTGTAGACGATGCGCACGGACCAAAACACTGATCAAAACACTCACAAGAAAAATTGAGTTGAAACCAACTTTGATCTCATTGTAAACTGGCTACAGAAGTCACTATTAATCGTAATTGTATCGAAGCTGAAAGAAAATTTTTGAAAGAAAATTAAAATGTTGAAACGTCATGAGTTTACTATCACTGACCATCATGAGAGAAGGAGAGATGAAAGAAATGGTCACATTCTGAATGAAATTGCTGATGGTATGCTCTATAAATTTGTGGACATTGGACATTCAGCAAGTTTTGAACCATCAGAATGATTGAGTTTGGAGCTTCTCAAGTTCAAATCAGGTACGTATATACGTAGGATTGTGATGAGACGACCAAATTCACAGTTCTTTATCGGCCACTGGAAGATCTCTCTCCCCCCGTTTTATGCCTTGTGGGATCAAATTGAACTCAGAACGATACATATATCTTATTTTGGAATCGAAATTGTTATCACGGGTAAGATAAAACTTTCAGAATTCATCCTGGACAGGATTCCACACCAATATGCAGCTACCAGTTGACCTGCACCTGGATTCAAAGGAACATTCCATCTTTCATAGGCAAAGTTTCCTGGCCAGCAAAAAGTCCAGTCCATAATCCGTTGAGATTCTCTACATAGTCAACTTTGGAGACAAGGGTCCAGATACTTTTCTTAAGTCTGTGAAAGTAAAACTGCAAGTGGAAAGGGAAGCAATTTCATTCAAAAATGTAGAAGGACAGTTTGGTCTCACTCCTATTATTAGTCGTAAGTAATCATTTTGTATATTAGATAGATAACTTCATTAGGTGTGTTAATGACATGTAACCGAAAATTTGTCTTTTATGCGTATATGCAGTGCAATTCCACTAAAGAATTTGAAGGCATTTATAGTTAATAATTGTTTTCGAACTATTTACCTGCTACCATTTGTAGATGTCTGTCTGGTGTATTACTAAAATAATATTGTTTATTCAGAAAAAGAAAATTTGGTAACATTAATAAAGTAGCCATTTACCTAACATATAGGTAAGGTTTCAACATACCATTATTTATTACAAATAAAATACATTTAATGAAATTCAACTATAAATTCCGTTGAACCTACATAATATTAAGAGTTTCAGAAATAGATCAGTCTGCCAGCGAATAGGTAGAATTTTCTACGAGTAGTAGCTTTCTATGAGATTTATTGAGGGGATACTACCTAGTACAAATTTAACAGAGCGAAAACCTATAAATCAAAATATAAAGAGGCATAATTATAATTCTTATTTAATTTTATGAGGCAAGGGTAGACAGAAATAATATTAATAAAAATTAATGTACGTGATTATTATACAACAGAAAATTCAGTAGTTATCAATCTATCTTGATCATGTGGTTCCTAGAAAATAACTGACAACAAGGTTGGAGCCTAAATTACTGTTTTTTATGAGGTGAGGTTTGGGAAGAATTTGACACCTACAATCCTACATGTGTGCCTCTAAAAAATAATAAAATGTCACTCAGACTGACGCGACTTCACTCTGGTTAACATTTTCACTCTATGTAGAAAAAATGTAAATACTACCTAAATAGAAAATGACTACATGGAATCCGAACTATAAACAAATAATGCCTTTAATATTTCTGAAGAAAAAAAAACACTATTTTTTCCTGGCTTTCCAGAACAATGGAAGTCACTGAGAATGATATTAAATATGAGGGATTGAATGCCTACGTTTACACCTGTTCGTTAGGTTATTGTGCAGACCTTTTTCAGACATCATTGAGGCTTTAAGACGCAGGATTCATGACACTCTTTGGCTTGAAACATAACCAATAGACACCACCAAAGTGAAGTGAGTTGTGTTCCTTGTTAGAATATCAGCGAAATATATCGCTATGTTATTCGTACGATGAGAAAAATTAGGTGGAAGGACATCCATTACACCTGATTATTTACTTTCTCATGTAAAATTTCAAGTCGATATCTATTTTCTAAAGGCATTCATTGCTACAATGTTCATTGAAATATGTACCTATTTCAATAAAAAAGTTATGAGCAATTTAATTAGAAGTAACGTTAATAAAGAGACAAATCCGTAAATTAGGTAACCGGCACACCATCTTTTTACGCGAGAAATTTAAGAGATTGGTTGCCAAATAACATGTTCTCATTTTTGGGAGTATAACTTATTATTGAAGTAGTTTTATTTATTTTATACCCTTTCTATCTTAGGATAGGATTCTTAAAACTACCAAAAGTTATCAGTTACAAAGGAAGGTTCACTGTACCTAATTCTCATCTCCAGACACTATTGGTAGGTTCCCCATACATTTGTTAGGTTTCAGAATCCTATTCTAAGATAGAAACTTAGAAAGGGTATAAAATTACTTCAATAATAAATTATACTCCCAAAAATGAAAGAACTTTGTTATTTGGTAACCAATCTTTCAAATTACTCGCGTAAAAAGATGTAGAGCCGATTACCTAAGGGACACAAGCACCAGTGGCTGCACTCACAGATGGAAGAGGAAAATAAAGAGGTGATAGTAAATGAAGCCTACTAGCCTTCCTAACACAAAATCTAAGACCTACTAATTGAAGAGCACATCTGATATCTCGGTTATAATATTACTAAAGAGTAAAGAAATATATGTAATTCCAATTGTTGAGACTCTTATTCCCATAATTTCAATTCTCATTATTCTTCAATGTAATGATTATTAAACAAACCAAGATCTGATGATTAGCTGTTAATCTACTAATTCCTGATAATCAAAAATACGGCAATGATATAAAATTTATTCATTTTTAAAGAAAATATATATAAATAGATAGTAGGATGTCTATAAACAGAGTTTCCATTATATAAATAATATAGTTACGACTTACGAGTACACACTGACCTGCAGATTTAGTACAATAGTTAATCCAATGACGGAACTTGTTATTTTGCTAAGAGTAATCCGATTGACAAAGAAAAGTTAAAAAGTTATAAATAGTCTGTTACATTAATTAATATTTATCCGTGAAACTGAAAATGATTAGTAGAAAGTGAACAGGAAAGTAAGAGTAACGTCCAAGGCAACGGAAAGGAAATCTAATACTATAAGAGGAAAAGGAAGAGGTGAAAGCAAATGTCCCTATCCACTACGAGGTGATTTAAAAAGACGAAGAGAAGGCCTCGTAGAAGAGGGGACTACTCTGCTACCACAGGTAACCATGTCGACCCAGCGCAAAGATGGCAAGAATTAACACCCATGAATTAGACACCTACACAGTCAGTCTGCTTACCCATGAATTAGACACCTACACAGTCAGTCTGCTTACCCATGGATAAGAGACCTACACAGTCAGTCTGCTTACCCATGGATAAGAGACCTACACAGTCAGTCTGCTTACCCATGGATAAGAGACCTACACAGTCAGTCTGCTTACCCATGGATAAGAGACCTACACAGTCAGTCTGCTTACCCATGGATAAGAGACCTACACAGTCAGTCTGCTTACCCATGGATAAGAGACCTACACAGTCAGTCTGCTTACCCATGGATAAGAGACCTACACAGTCAGTCTGCTTACCCATGGATATGGCAAGGAAGAGGAAGAAATTGAGGAAAGGTACAAATGGAAGTTGAAGGAAAAGAACGCCAAAATAAAAAAAAACCCTGCCAAAGACCTCGTAGTTGAATAAGTTATTAATGGCACTATCCTACAAAACTGTAAGTAGCGTTAAAAATAGCCTTTGTAGTAGTTATAGAAATGTAAAAGATTCTCATTTTAAAATATATAAGCTAGTAGACTAATATGGCGAAATAAATAAGCTAAATTGAGTAATTGACCTTCAGTGGCTATTGCACATAAATATCTAATGACCCTTACTACATATAAATAATCTAGCAGACTGTTATTGTTTCAAAATATAAAAAGTATATTAGCTAATTTACCCTTATTGCACATAAAGAATTAATTGACCCTTACTGCAAATAAATACTCTGGTGGACTTTTATTGCGAAATAAATAAGAATATAAAAACTAAGAGTCAGTTGCCCTAAAGTGTTGGCAATAAGGGTCAGCTAGATGGATTACAATAAGAGTGAGTTAGCTTGGCTAGCAGATTCTTATTACGAAATAAACTAACTTTTCACTACAATATAGATGTATACACAATATTCATTTATCAACCTTCATGAAATATTAATTGTGTTCATATATGATAACACATAAAACTGCAACCTTCAAAGTTCACAATTTACCTAGGTGAGCTAGTTTATTTACAAGACTATTCATGTAGATCTAATTTAAAAACATCATATAGCATTCACAATAAAAAGATAGACATTTCAAAACCTATATTGGCCTATTTAAAATCTCTAATATATTCTAGTTTAAAAAGGCAAAGATCACATCTTAAAAAATCACATAAAAAGTCTACTAATGTTGTACAGAAAATATTCAATAGACGTTGATGGCCTTCTTCCTCCTGTTGTGTCTGTTGTCATTTCTCCTGTTAGAGACTCTGTTGTTCTGTTGGCTGTCTCGCAAATGGAAGGAGCCACTGAGACGTCTTATAGACTCTAGGGAGGAGCCAGAGGAGGAGGAGTGGCTGCTGTGGGTCCTCTGAAACACAAATTGCTCTCTAGAATATAATTAATTGAGTAGGGGTTCGGAACGTCTGCTTCGGAACCAAAGACTATATCACTAAAGTCAAAAGCAAAAGGGACTGGAAGAAGCTGTCAGAAAGGAAAGTGGCTCCATGAACAAAGTCACATACCACAAGTCGGTGTGAATTATCTTGGATGCAGAAAAGTAACTACGTGAACTACTGCACTTATCAAGGAATGTGACGAAAAGAGACACAAGCACCGTTGACTGCACTCAGGGATAGAAAAGGAAAATGAAGAGCTGATAGAAAATGAAGCCTACGAGCCTACATGAAACAAAAAAACACAAATCCATTCACCACTGACAGCTTCAGGATAGAGCCGCTGGTGGGCCTGTAGAGTTATGTAATTATGTTATTTTATTTTCACAATTTAAAATGTGAAGCTTAGGAGGAGAGTAGTGAAAGAGAAGAATATACATATTAAACAATGTACACCAAACACCTGCTCTCTAAAAGTTTAGGTTAGAGCTGAAGATGTTATCTCACAAATTAAAAATGACACGCTCCCTAATATAGTTTTCAATGACAAAATCGATCGTATTTGGTCTCGTACATAAGATGTCGATACGCGAGTTTTGTTGAACTGATTAAAGTCTTACAAAATTGTCACTGATTATTTTGCAACTTATCACGTTGTCAAAAAGACTCAAAGAATGGATTGCACACAATGGTCCGGGGTTCACTTCCAAGGAAGAATGGTCCTCTGTATCACCAGACATGAATCTTCTCTATTTTAGCATTTCGTTGATAATGGACATGTTTTAGCCTCCCATTGCAAAAATCTAAAGAACTTTAATAAATGAGCTAAAACATCACCGAAGCACAAACAATTCTAGTGTTCTGTAGACTTTAGATCTCTCTCCGAGCGTTAGCAGTAGATAATATTTTTTTAGTACCTAGGCCATGTCGCTGACGTCAAAAGGAAATTAAATACAAAGGACTGAAAGAAGCAGTCAGAAAGGAAAGTGGCTCCATGAACAAAGTCACTTACCACAGTCGGTGACAATGCTCATGGATGCAGAAAAGCTACTCCGTGAATACAGTTACTCACCAAGGAACGTGACGAAAAGGGACACAAGCACCGGTGTCTGCAATCACGGATGGAAGAGGGAAATGAAGTGGTGATAGTAATTGAAGCCTACGAGCCTACCTAACATAAAATTCTTACACCTCGTAGTTGAAGAGTATAATCCTAGCGCTATCCTCTAAACATGGTAAAATTGAAAAAAGAAAATACATTGCTAGTCCAAATTACAACAGTTCGGGGCTAAAGGGACACAACCCTCCTTCTCTTCCATTCACCACAGACAGCTTCAGCATAGAGCCCCTGAGGGCTCAGCAGGCAATAGGTGCCAATGGAAAGCACAAGGATAATGCTTAGTTAAATATTTCACTTCGGTTTGAATTATTTAAAAATATGGCTAAAACATGTTGTAACCAAGAATTGCCATTTTTGTTGTGTGGTCATTTAGATGGGTCAATATGCTCGAGATTTTTTGGATCTTTCCCATTTGACGACCCCCAACAAATTTAATTTAAATTATTTTTTATATATGTAATTTTGTTCATATGAGGGTTTAAAGTTATTTATTTCCTATGTATTACTGAAGGATTGAGAACTTTGAAAAAACTCGTGTTTTCAATGAAATTACTCAAACATTATAGATTTTTTACATGAAACTGTTAGCTATGTAGTTTTTTGTACTGCACACTTCATGATTGATTAATGATCTAGCAAGGGGGCTCGGGGGATGGCACGCCCCCCGAAATACATATATCGAATATTTCCGGTTTCTGTGATGTTTTCCATTTATTACTTCAATACTGATACAAGTGTAATGGGAGCGTGCCGCCCCCAAGACCCCCTGCCTGGTCAATAATCAATCATGAAGTGTGCAGTACAACAAACTAGCGGATAAAACAAACTACATTACGGCTATCTTTGACCAAAAAGCTTAAAAACACGATTTTTTTAAAGTTCTCAATCCTTCGGTAATACATAGGAAATAAATAACTTCAAACCCTCATATCTAAAAAAAGTATTAGTTTATACAAAAATCGGTTTTGATTTTCGAATTCTATGGACAAAAGTACGTAAGAAAAAATTAATTTAAATTAAATTTGGTGGGGGTTGGCAAATGGGAAAGATCCGATTTTTTTACGAACATCAATGGAATTCAATGGCGTACATAGCTACAATCTAAACTGGGAAGAAGCACATTACATGTCAGTTTAAATAACTAGTTAAAAAAACATTCTAATCAATTTAATAAAGCGATTGTTATATTAGATTTAATATCAACAAAACAATTTTGTTGATATTTTAACTTCACAATCAAAGTTACACCAATAAAAGATAGCAAATTAATAACAGAAAATTTAAATATCCTTAAATGAAATCTACTTCAAAATAAGGTAAATACAGGTTGTTGTTTTATTTCACCCGATTCTAATCTTGAATAACTTTGCATCTAATTAGACAAACGTGGTCCGAATCGACTTCATATTGTTTGGGGTTTTATTTGGATCATAAAACACGTTTGAAATCGCTATTTCACTTTCTATAATGTAGGCTGCACATTAACTGCTAAAAGTTATTGAAGATAATTTCAAAAGCAATTAAAGCCAACTTCCTCAAACTCCTCTAGTTTCCTATGCAGCATTCCACACCCCAATGTAGGAATCAATGTCCACAATTCCTAACATTTATCTGTGAATAACCCCCATTGGCTAATTAAGAAATCGTTGCAATCTCCGAAAAAGATGGTTTCAGCTGCGATAGGAAAAGCCATGCAGTGTTAGTGGCCAATTATCTTTTGATGAAAATAATGACAGGAACTCCAATTTCAATATGTTGAAGGAGAAGTATTTCCTAGAATTTTGTAATTTCTCTAATGCATCGGAGTTCACTTGTATGAAGGATGGAGAACCCACTCTCTGACATAAGGACGTTAGGACATGGGTGAATAGAACGTTCCCAAGCAGGTGGATTGTACAAGGCGGTGCTGAAGACGCTTTCTCGTTCACCTGACTTGACTCCGGTGGACTTTTTCTTTTGGGGTTATATCAAAGGACTCGTCTATAAACAGAACTATGAAATTTTGTATCAAATGAAAGCCGCCATTACCATAGCGTTTAATCATGTATCCCAATAAATTATCTGTGCAGCCATGTTTATCTTTGAGAAGCTTCTAAATTTAGTTTTTGAATTTGATGGTTAGTCAATTTGAAATTTAGCAAAGATAAACTTAGTCGTTTATGTTATTAAGTATCAACCCCGAAAAGTATAGAGTCTATGGAGACCAATCGTCCAATCATCTTTAGGATCGAGACAAAGAAACACCCTGTAGTAACGTTAAATAAGAGAAAGGGCCATTCTTTCACTAGTTAGAATTATAAATAATCTGTTAGACAAAATTTACTAATCTCTTAAATACGTTATTTCTTCCCCACCTCACAGAGTCTCCTTATTTCATTGGCAGTGTAACCCCGTCTCCTCTGTCCGATCCACGGGTGCTGGAGACACTCGCTTGCTGTGGGTCTCTTGGAGACAACTAACAGGGAGCTGATGAAGTCTCTGCTCTCAGCTGACTTAGATAGAATGGCCTGGAAAAGAATACAATTCAGCACACTATAACATCGAAATGACTTTGGAAACAATCCAGGGACGCCTAGAATAATAATAATCGATAGATTCCTCTCTTATCCGAGAGATCAAGTGGTCACTAGAGTGGGTTCTTACTTTATATGTTTTCATGGATTGTTTTTTTTTCTATAAGTCCTCATTTTTATATTTTGTGTGCATCTCCTAGCTGTCGATACTCAGTGGAGCTAATCAACGCACACCAATGACAGACAACAACACGCACCAGTGACAGACAACAACGCGCACCAATGACAGACAACAACGCGCACCAGTGACAGACAACAACATGCACCAGTGACAGACAACAACGCGCACCAATGACAGACAACAACGCGCACCAATGACAGACAACAACACGCACCAATGACAGACAACAACACGCACCAATGACAGACAACAACGCGCACCAGTGACAGACAACAACATGCACCAGTGACAGACAACAACGCGCACCAATGACAGACAACAACGCGCACCAATGACAGACAACAACGCGCACCAATGACAGACAACAACACGCACCAATGACAGACAACAACACGCACCAATGACAGACAACAACATGCACCAGTGACAGACAACAACGCGCACCAATGACAGACAACAACGCGCACCAATGACAGACAACAACACGCACCAATGACAGACAACAACACGCACCAATGACAGACAACAACGCGCACCAGTGACACACAACAACGCGCACCAGTGACACACAACAACGCGCACCAGTGACAGACAACAACGCGCACCAGTGACAGACAACAACGCGCACCAGTGACAGACAACAACGCGCACCAGTGACAGACAACAACGCGCACCAGTGACAGACAACAAAGCGCACCAATGACAGACAACAACACACACCAATGACAGACAACAACGCGCACCAATGACAGACAACAACGCGCACCAATGACAGACAACAACGCGCACCAATGACAGACAACAACACGCACCAATGACAGACAACAACACACACCAATGACAGACAACAACACACACCAATGACAGACAACAACACACACCAATGACAGACAACAACACACACCAATGACAGACAACAACGCGCACCAATGACAGACAACAACGCGCACCAATGACAGACAACAACGCGCACCAATGACAGACAACAACACACACCAATGACAGATAGCAAGGAAGGCTTTGTTGTTTGATGAGAGTTTTCATGATTGCACAGAGTTATAGTTTCTTGTGGTAACATATATTAGATAAGCAGAGATAGAAAATATGAGCATCAATAAACAGCTCAGGTGATACACAGGCGCAATGTGATACTCTGCCAGACTTGACAGTAGTAATTAGAAACCATTCAAAATAATACATGCTATAGCAGTGCATATTTTACTAACACTAATCTAATCAGCCATGCTCTAGTTTGAAGAGTTAATTAATCGGCTGAAGGCTTGAGATATTAATCACAGATTTCGTTATACCTGAACATGACTTTGATTACAAGTAAATAACTAGAAAGATGATAAACAGTCTGAATACTCACTAACATTCATTGCTAAGGACTAATTACTTTATCTATGCATTAGATAAGATGAGAAGTTCTCCTTATCATGAAAGTAAAAGTGGTAACTAAAGCGTAATTAGAAACAGGTAAACTTCCAGTGAAGCTATCTACCTGCTATATCTACCAGTAAAGCTATCTACCTGCTATATCTACCAGTAAAGCTATCTACCTGCTATATCTACCAGTGAAGCTATCTACCTGCTATATCTACCAGTAAAGCTATCTACTTGCTATATCTACCAGTAAAGCTATCTACCTGCTATATCTACCAGTAAAGCTATCTACCTGCTATATCTACCAGTAAAGCTATCTACTTGCTATATCTACCAGTAAAGCTATCTACTTGCTATATCTACCAGTAAAGCTATCTACCTGCTATATCTACCAGTAAAGTTATCTACTTGCTATATCTACCAGTAAAGCTATCTACTTGCTATATCTACCAGTAAAGCTATCTACTTGCTATATCTACCAGTAAAGCTATCTACCTGCTATATCTACCAGTAAAGCTATCTACCTGCTATATCTACCAGTAAAGCTATCTACTTGCTATATCTACCAGTAAAGCTATCTACTTGCTATATCTACCAGTAAAGCTATCTACCTGCTATATCTACCAGTAAAGTTATCTACTTGCTATATCTACCAGTAAAGCTATCTACTTGCTATATCTACCAGTAAAGCTATCTACTTGCTATATCTACCAGTAAAGCTATCTACTTGCTATATCTACCAGTAAAGCTATCTACTTGCTATATCTACCAGTAAAGTTATCTACTTGCTATATCTACCAGTAAAGTTATCTACTTGCTATATCTACCAGTAAAGTTATCTACTTGCTATATCTACCAGTAAAGTTATCTACTTGCTATATCTACCAGTAAAGTTATCTACTTGCTATATCTACCAGTAAAGCTATCTACTTGCTATATCTACCAGTAAAGCTATCTACTTGCTATATCTACCAGTAAAGTTATCTACTTGCTATATCTACCAGTAAAGTTATCTACTTGCTATATCTACCAGTAAAGCTATCTACTTGCTATATCTACCAGTAAAGTTATCTACTTGCTATATCTACCAGTAAAGTTATCTACTTGCTATCTACCAGTAAAGCTATCTACTTTATTATTTTGACACTTTAGGACATTGACCATTGAAATTAATATAGCTATAGCTAGCTTATTTATTTTTGTGTTAAAGAGAGTGTATGTGTTCCAGTACATGCACTGCACATGTTAGGGTGCCCATCACTAGGCAACTAGCACACAGTACGAGACTGTTGTGGTGTCTCTTTAAATGTGATAGGAAATGCACCACACGCAGATATAAAACACGCAGTCTCTTATCACGGCGAGTGTTACTTCTCTTACAAAAAAGGTTTCGTTAGTAGCTACTGGTTTGAGAACATTATTGATTAAGCAAATATAATGAAAAGACTTAGTCACGAGTAATATAAATAGGCAACAATTAAGGGTCAGAAAAATATATCCATTGAATTGTGTTAACTTTATAGATTTGCTAGGGCACAGGTTTTACTGGAGAGAATCAATAACAATTCATTTGTTTAGGTTAAATATTAAAGCGAAACAAAGAGTATAGTTACCATGGAGAGTCACTGTGACTCACTATATGACTCGCACTGAGTGTTACTAGTGTAGAGAGAGAGTCACTGTGACTCACTCAGTACTATTCTCTGTGACTCATAATCATGTTATAATTTAAATAATTTAAATTGGTCGAAAATCTTAATATGTTGTACCAGCAATTGGAAAATAGAGATGTTAAATCACGAAATAATCATTATTCTAAACATACAAAACACAAAGAATTAATTGAATAAAATTCTAAGTCATTAAATCATGAACACAATATGGTACAGTCAAAGAGAAGTGTAGCTATCTGCAATGGTTTTTACAGTTAGGACATTTCAGATTTCCAAAAAGTAACTTACTAATTGAAATGTTTTTATTATTTTAAATTTAGACTGGGTATAAGCCGAAAAATTGATAGATTTGAAAATAATAGGAAATTAGGAACTTGTGATTTGTGAAATTAATAACATGCAGCGATTCTATTTCTCTTGACATCAAATTAAATGTTAAAGGCTATCTTGGTTCTTTCCAGTTTAAATAGCTTATCAAGCGTAGAAACTAGCAATTACACGACTATTGAATTCTTCATTTACATTAAAAAGTAAGGAAAACAAACAAAGCCAGAGCAAGAAGTTCTCCTATTTACCACAGCACCTACCTCATCACTGTCCTTGTACTGAGCATTAGCTATCTGCTTGAAGAGGGTAACTCGCTCAGAGTTGTCGAAAGGGTAAAGACAGGTGAGCATCATGTAGGTGATTACCCCCACCGCCCACAGGTCCACGGAGTGACTATAGGGCTCTCTACGCACTACTTCCGGGGCTAGAAAGTCGGGGGTGCCACAGATATCGCGCATGTGGATGTCATCCTGTGACCTGAAGTCAGAGAGCATGGTAAGTATTGGACACTACAAATGATGGCACTGTTTGGGTATGCTACGGATGGTCGGTCGGTTGATCAATAATAACTATTTTACCGTGTTTTCTTATATGACCGAAGATGTGAATCCGACCGATAATTCGTGACTGTTACATTCACTACTTACTTTTTGGCATAGGCAAGAGTGAAGTCAGTTATGACTATGTAGTTCTTAGCAGGAAGGTAGAAGAGGATGTTAGAAGGTTTCAAGTCCCTGTGAGTAATACCCACACCGTGTAGGTACTCCAGTGCATCCAACACCTGCCCTATTATCTGAAAAAAAAACTTGGAATTACAATACTAACATGGAGAGACCAATCGCAAAAGACTCAAGATCTAACCTTAAGAAACTGTGGAGTCGCATCTCGCTAAAGTTAAATCAAGCAATTCTATGTCTTTTAATGGAAGCAGCATATTTAATTATGTAGTTTGACATACTCTGTTCATCTGAATATTACTTAATAAAGAAAGGAAAATTTAATTTATCTTGAAAAAGAAAGTAAAAAACGCCATCTAGTGACAGAGAGCCTAGCTCAAGTTGTTCGGTGGCCATTGAAGCTATCTTCTTGAATTTCCATAGTAAACGTTGTACGAAGAACATTAATAAATCTGTATGTAATATTCATAATTAAATTTCTAGAAATAGTTAATTTGATAAACTTAATACAGCGCATACTGCTGTATTAAAACATTGCAACCTCGATTAACTATTGATTATTTACGAAGATATTCAAACTTTTTAAGCGTCCATGACAACATGAACTCAAACTTATGTTAAATAATAAAAATTCTCTTTTTCCGAGTGATTTTAGCCTAAATATTTCATTTCATTGCTTAAATTATTTTAACATAATCATATTATGTTCTAAAATATATGAAAAAACTAAGAATAACTAGTAATTAAGAAACTGACTAATCCCCGCCGGATTTTTCTTCGCCAGGACTATTCGGATTTTTTTAAATTAAAACTCTGGAAGATAATTTAATATTGCAATTATTTTTTTAATTTCGAAAATAATAGTTTTGACCAAAAACTCTGTTGCCACGAAATTGTAAGCCGAAGTCTGCCGTCTCAAATAACAGACCTTTTGGTATTATTTTTCTTCTTTAACATTATTATCGCATGGGAATAGGATACTAGTTGAGTGGAAATGGGTCACCACCAACTCCTTAAACGAACCCGTTTTGTATTGGTTACTAATCGATAATCAGTTTTCACAGGAGAATTTCAGAGAAAACGTACGGCAATATAAATAAATCGTTCTGAAACCTGACTACGTGAAAAGTCTTCTACACTCTAACTTACGTAGGTATTTTCATAATAATGGCTAAACCATTGTAAGTTTTTTAAGGTACAAATATTAAATATACATACTGTATATGATAAAACGACACACAAAAAAACAGGCCAATAGTAAGTATAGTAGGTTTATTAATTATGTATTATATTAATTAATACATTAATTTTAAAAAAATAATAGAATTCATTAGTGCTCTGGAAAAGCATAAATTTGAACGAGTAGGTAATATATCGCCATTTTTATAATAGATGAATAATAAAATATTAAATTCACGATATGTAAAACTATAAAGTTTAAATAACTGAATAAATCTAAACTGCTTAGAGTACCTTGCGACACTTGGTAATCCCTTAGTGTTGCAATAATGTAGGTACTTTGTAGTATATCTCAATTATATGTGAAAATACGAAGGCACAGTCTGAAAATCGAACGAACAATATGGGCACATACAAGAATCATATTCTGTTAATAAAATGTGTCTTCTATTGATAATTTTTGTTTTATCAAAATTATACTTTAATGACCTAAAATACTATTTTATTCGGTGGAGTGCCGTTATAAATAATTTTTTTATCTAATTCTTTGGCTGTACCGTCTGCTTCTGAACCACTTGATTTAGAATGAAATGAAAAAAAAAAACAAGGGACTCTTAAGAAACAGAAAGAATAAGTAGAAAAGCTACTCCGTGAATGCATATAAGTAATTTCAATTCATAAGTTATGGAAGCAATTTCTACTTGTCACATTAGGTAATAATCTCATTGTCGCTGTAAAAAAGAACAAATAAACCATAATTATTACCGATACTTGGTAATCTGCTGATACCAAAATTTAAAACTACCGATACTCAGATACCGATATTTTTTAATTATAAATTTAATATAATTTTAAAATTAAATGTGGAGGAAATAACACATGAAACATAAATTACATTTGGTTTTAATAAGTTTTAAGTATAATCCAAAGTATGATTAATAATATTCGATTACTCCTTATTCTTCATACTCTGCATAAATTCTTTGTGTAGCTACAACTCATTCTATGTAACCATTTTAGTAGAAGTTTGATACATGCTAAAGTCTGCTTGTAATCCACCCACAGCGCATAGTCATGTTTGTTTATTATTTAAGAATGTGAACTTTAGTTTTAGATTTTAATTTTATTCATACCTTTTTAAAACTTTATAATTCTTCACTTAACTTCCAGAATTCCAATTATAGCCAATTATTATCATGATATGTTTGTATAAAACTTGTTTGTTTAGAAAGTAGGCGGTTAGATTTCTCTGAACAAGTTTAGTTTTCAATTTATTGTCGTCTGCTGCTGGTAAAACTAAAGAATTAATTAATTAGTCATGATGATACTCATTGTGTTTCTATATCATTTTTTTCACAACAACGATGACTAAGCGATGGATGACCGACAAGGTAGGTAGTTTTTAAACGAATTTTATTATACTATTTTCTGTTTCCCCCCAATAATAATTGTGAGTCTTGTTTTGAACCAGTGGCCAATGGGAGGAGGGGGGGGGGGGTGTATGAAATAACACTTTGCCGCCTAAAATGCTGTATTGAGTTACGGTTAGCCCGATCTACATTTAGATGTATTAATTGTTTGTATAGATGTATATCGAAATTATAATTTTCTTTTTGATATTTAAATATAATTTTAGAGTAATAATGAAAACTTTAGAAATTTTCACGATATTTTTTGATTTTTCTGGAGATGGGTAGCCTAATGAGTAGTTTCCTAACTACTCAAGTTAGGCACCTGTAACTACCTAATATAGTAAATATACAGTGGCTAATTTAAATAGCTAACTGATGTAAAGTTATTCAATTCTCAAACTTTTAACTACTAGGTACAACCGTACAACGTTAACAGTTTACAAATATTGGACATTGGACTGGAAAAATATTAGACATTTATAACATACGAATAATAATTTAACTTTCAAATCATTAACATAACATCATTATTGATAAATAATGAAAAAGCGCAACGTGATCGATCGATAACGCAAATCGGTCAAAAGCGCATCTCTTCACTTTTACGGTCCGATTAAATAACCGTGAAAGTAAATCAAAACAGCACTCTAATTACAGCTTTATTTTCAAACATTTGTGAATATGATACGCGTTAATCAAAATAAACTTTGTTAAATCTTTTATATCTCATACAGATAATAAATTTGCTATTCTTCATTATTCAATATTAAAATCAGGATATTGAATGTGGGTTTATATATTATACAGTATAATAATATAAGTAAACCATATTCCGTGCACTCGGTAGAGCGCATACCTTCGCCACCGCCTTTAAATGACGCTCTACCGACCATCCATTAATACTTGAGTTTATAAATTTATAAATGACCTTGACCTCCTTGAGTAATATTCAATATCACAAACTGATATCACTGGATGAAAATCTCCTCCCTTCAAATAGGCCTACAAATATAAGTTAGTTATTCGGAAACATAAAAATAAAAAAATATTTTATAGTAAGCTTCACTTGGCAGTCCATTTAATTAATTTTGATTTGAGTGAATCAAGTTAGATGTTAAATTGACACGAATATTATTACTATTAGCTAAAGGTTCAATAATTACATAAGTAGGTATTTACTTATTTTAATCGTTAGGTAGGTAGGGTAAATTCCAAATTGTCGGAGGGTCCCACATTTTCTATCATGTAAGAGAAGATAGGAAAACATTTTAATTAATATATATTAATAGTCTTAAATGACTACCTCTGGTACTCACCTTAGAAGATTCTTTCTCAAGCAAAGGAGTCGTTAATAATTTATCGAGAAGAGTCCCCCCAGTGCAGAGTGTAACGATGCTTCCTAAAATGTAATCGTCTTTCATAAAAATTTCAGATATTTTCACGATATTCCTGTGGCTAATTCTTTGAAGAATTAACACTTCCGTTTCTAATGCCTCGCTGCAATTGCCTCCATGCTGACAATTTAACTTCAGTGCGAAAGGTTCCTTACTTAGTTTATTCTGCACTCTGTACACTTTGGTGAACTTTCCTTTACCGACAATTCCTTGTACGTCATATTTGCTAATGATAATTTTATCGCTCTTTTTAGAAATACTTTCTTCTAACAATTCTTGACGTGTTTTCTTGTTATGAATTTTTCTCGATATGATAATTTGATCGGCCATGTTCATCTTCTTTGAGGAACTATCCATATCAACTGTGAAGTATTTACCGACATGCTTTAACATATCCTTATTATTGTACATTTTCTCTTTACTCGGTCGACAACCCATTGTGGTTTATTAGCCTACACAAGAGCCCAGACACGGAGCCACATTTCACTACACACTGCCTCGCCAGTGGCTAATCTGTGACTGACTCAGTCTGACTGTCAAGTTCAACTGTTTACTCAGACTCAGCCAGTTCACTGTTCAGAGTTTATAGGCTTTTTATGTGTACCTAATCAGTGATATTTTTTGAGTAATTAACCGATTTGCGTTCAATCAAATGCCTGCCAAACGCTCATACAAATGCCAATTTATATTTGAAATACTTTAACCGTCTTCGCGAAATGGAGAACAAAATTATTCACTGACACTAGAAACTAAATTGTTCGTGTTTTGCAGCATGTTGAATATTTCGGTTCGCGACCACTGGAATCGAAGTGTTCGTAACTGTTATTTGAAAGAAGATTTATGATTGATTATGAATTTGTAAGTGTACTTTCCGATTAAAAATAACGTTTTCTCAATTGCATCACTATTTTCTTATGTTAAGTCCACACTTATGGTCCGTGCCTTCAGATTTAGCCGAATTTATTAATTGAAACAGGACGATATATTAGTATAGCATGGTCAATGTTCATATAGAGTATATAAATTTAAAGACAGAAGTGAAAATATTTTACTTTGAATTTTAACCACATGAAACAATATTAATTGTTTCCTGAACTATATAAACATTTCGATAATAAATTTTACCAATTGTATACCTTTACACGAATATTAAATG
Organism: Caprella mutica; assembly: GCA_947561585.1. NCBI lineage: Eukaryota > Metazoa > Arthropoda > Malacostraca > Amphipoda > Caprellidae > Caprella > Caprella mutica. Next base: position 166,866 of record CANNZV010000639.1, read on the forward strand.
GATTTATTATACCTAATTTATTATACCTAATACCCAGTAAAATAGGAACCTATTGTAGAATTTTGATTATAGAAATCTTTAAAAGTAGGTATATGACATTCCAAATAAGTTACCAAATTCCATGAGCTTTGCAGCAAAATGATAAGGGTTACTATTCATTAGTCCGACGCCCCATTAGTCCGATACTTTTGTAGTTTATTACTGATTTAACATAAAATATATGTACCCCCGAAACCCCCTGCCAGGTCATTAAACAATCATGAAGTGTGAAGTACAACAAACTAGCGGATACAACAAACTACATAAAATGATAAAATAAAGTGATGGATTGCATCAAAAATTACTATTAGAAATAAAGTAAAATAAAATAGTAATATAAAATTTTTAAAATGAAAGAAATGAAAAATTAATTTATTATTAAAATTAGTTATTAATTGAGTATACCTACCTATTTAATCATATTTTTTATTTTTAAAAATTACACAGAAGATGGAACAGTCGGACTATTGGGGCGTCGGACTATTGAGAAGTCGGCATGATAAGAAACATTAGCCTCATTGATTAGAACATTAAAAAAAATCTTGGAGGGGAGGGGAGGGGGGGGAGACCTTTAAACATGACAGACCACAAAGTCGGCACAGACTGACATTATAAATTAAGATCAGGAAATAAATTTGTTTATAACTACCATGTCAGATATGATTATGAATAATCTAATTCATGTTATATAGCTACCAGTTTAATTCTTTCATTTGCATGTTTGTAAGAGCAATCTGATTAATGGTTAGGTATATTTAAGGGGACCAGCTCCCTCAAATCTGGAAAAAAAATCTGTCAGCAGGGTTCATCTGTATCTAATAAAATGATTTGCTGACTAGATGCATCAAAAAGAGAACGCAACACCCAAACAACAGTTTCCACACTAATTCATAGAACCAGAATTTTTTGAGTTAGATAAAATTTTTCCAAAAAAAATCAGTTATGGCTCTAATGAAAATTTAATTTTTTCGACTTCAAAACGCATTAATTTTTATGTTTTATTAATTTCGGCATGTCTAAATACCTACATTCATATTTTATATTGTTTCATGTTTGCATGACCTAACTCAGAACAAAAAAATATTGTAGTTTAAAAGAATATTAGTATTTAATCATGAAAAGAATATGTTCTAATAAAAATATTTATTTTTAATAACGAGAATATTTTTTCTTGTAAGGAATATTCTATTTTAAATATGCTCAACACTATAATTTTATACAAAACGCATATTGTCACAACCCTATTTGTTACAGCGGCAATGGTTTTTAATTAAGTTGATACAGTAAACTGAAAAAATGGGCAAATATCCACTTTCTCAAGAATCAAGATGGCAATTCACAAAGATTTTGGCTTCATTCTAAACTAAGTTGAGGTCCTCACCTTAAGTGTTATTAGGGTTGTGACGGTTACTATTCAGTAGTCCGACGCCACATTAGTCCGACACTTTTCTAGATAGTTTATTACTAATTTAACATAAAATATATGTATATCGGGGGGCGTGCCGCACCCCGAACCCCCCTGCCAGGTCAATAAGCAATCATGAAGTGTGCAGTACAACAAACTAGCGAATAGAACAAACTAAATTAAATTATGAAATCAATTGATGGATTGCATCATAAATTAATATTAGAAATTAAGTAAAATAAAAGATAAACATAAAATTTTAAAAATGAAAGAAAAGGAAAATTATTTTATTATTCAGATTAGTTATTAATTGAGTATACCTATTTAATCATATTTGTACAATTTAATCAAAAAATAACACAAAGAAGTAACTGACGGCTATTAGGGTGTATAGTTCATAAGCGGGCCCCCGGTCATGAGCCCCCCTGTTTTTAATCCTTATTTACCTATATTATTTAATCCTTATTGACACTTTTGAAGTTCATTACTGATTAAACATAAAACATATGTATATCGATGAGGAGTACCGCCCCCCGAAACCCCCTGCCAGGTCATTACACAATCATGAAGTGTGCAGTACAACAAACTGGCGGATACAACAAACTACAGTAGCAGCTCTCAGTTATTTCTATCTAAGTGGTTCTTCATTTATTTAACTAGGTGAAAAAGGATTGCAAAAACAAGGAGGGGGGGGGCGGCAGCTCGGGCTCATGACCGTACCTCGGGCTATTGAGAAGTCCCCGGTTGTGACAATATGCGTTCAAAATCATAGATCCTGAAAATATTATAGACTGATTGAATTTTCGTACGATATTATTAATATCTATGATTTAAAACGCATATTGTCACAACCCTTGTACCTAATTATCTTATTAATAAATTTAATATATTTATTTAGTTGAAATAAAAATACTGCATAATTAACAGTAGTAAAGTTTCCCGCTCTTGACGTCACGCACCACCGGTCTCTCCTGCAACGCTATTGGTCAGTTTGATCTTACCGTCAAGGAAATTCTACCATCTACTCCTTTAATCCTGTACCCAAACTCATTAGTGAAAAACACAAAATTGAACTAACCAATAGCGTTGCAGATGAGATGAATAGCGTGACGTCAGTGGCGGGAAAATTTATGCTGGTCACTATGGATAAGGGAAAATTGGTATGAGTTTGAACTTAATAAAGTTGTTAATTTAACTATTGGGAATTTATTTGACTAAGTAGTAGCGTGCTATACCTTATAACATCGCTTCAAAACTCCCAACAATGATAAAAATACAACCGAAAATAGTTTTCATGCGCTGAGTATAAAAATATTAAATTAATAGAACTCATCAGATTATGTCTAAAAACTAACTCATTTTCTTTTACAATTCTCATGATCACGTGATACCTTGAGCCGCTGATTGGTTCAGAATTTATGACGTCACGCTTCAACAACTGAAACATAATAACACATTTTGGCTACTGCCAACTCCTCTTATCTTTATGTGATTAAATACAGCTATAGTTAGATATAGAGAGAAACTGCTGTGTTATTGTAATTATTTGATTATGTATGATATAATACTACCTACTCTATTATATGAAATATAAGTAAAATTTGTAAAAATCTTTGAATTTCTTACTAATATTGAAAAAATCTTGAAATCTTTGAATATGGCAACTCTGGCCAGATTTATCACAGAACGACAAATCTATACTCTGGTGATGGTCAACAGCAATATGGACAACTAGGGGAGGATGGTCATCAATGGGACACTGGACATGCTGAATAACTTTTTTATTTGAGGGTAATTTGTCAACAAAATCTTAGTCAGCCCTGTGTAAAAGCGAAAATGTGTTTTAGAGGTGGGAAAACTAAATTTTTCGTACTTTGTTTCAATTGTCATAAATCTGTTAATTTAACATATAATGCTTACGGCATTTTTACATAATATTAGGTAATATGTAAAATTGATCATATGAAAGGATTGCTTTTATACTTTTGTAGTTGAGCTGCTATACCCAAATGTGTTCAAAATGGCGTCATGGTGATTATTGGGACAGAAAATTTTGTTAACAATGGGACAGTACCCTATTGTCAACCGTTCTGTCTAGTTACTCCATATGAATCAATAAATATCTATTTTTGATACAATAACGTGAACTGTAGCTTCAGGGCTTCTTGTAGAAACAGAGCTTCCAGCTGAAGCGGGACTTTCGACCATGGTCAAGGGCTTAATAAAGCCCGTATTACACTGTGGCGCTCGCCATGGCGGTGTTGGCTCTCTCTACAGATTTGGCGCTCACCATTCTTAAAATTGCTATTACACTAGACGAGTCGATATGGCGGTGATCGTGTTAGAATTAGGTTAAATAACAGTGGGTTAACAACGTTAAGACATAGAGTTTATTTAAAGAGTAAATATGTTATACAATTAGAAGTCTATTGAGAGATGAGTGGAACACATCCCTCACAGAGTAATGTAAAGAACCAACTGCCTTCAGAAACTACAAGCAGGGGTATTTAACCCTCGACGGAAGTGTGATCGACTTTAGACCTTACGTCCGTTTCTCATTAAAAGTAATACATGGTTATTGAAACAATAGGTAATTTAATATAGCTGAGCTAGTCTAACAGGAAATTAATATTAAACATATAACGAGTGTGTAATACATTTAACTAAAATTTCAACACTCCTCCTCACACGACATTATATATTTTTCTTGCCTATTAATTCAACTAATTTGGTAAATCTATCAATAGGCAACGGTTTAGTGAATATGTCAGCGAGCATAGTTTCGCTGGGGCAATACACAAGTTTAATTGTGTTTGAAGCAACAAGATCTCTAATGTAATGAAATTTAATATCAATGTGTTTCGATCTAGGATGATTTTTTGCATTTTTAGCAATACAAATAGCTGACTGATTATCCTCAAACAAAACTATAGGATTCTTATTTGGTACTTTAAGATCTAATAGTAATTTATTTAGAAATACAGCTTCTTGGGAGGCTCCAGAGAGGGAAACATATTCAGCTTCAGCTGTTGATAAAGCAACACATGACTGTTTCACAGAGCGCCAAGAAATAATGGAATTATTTAACATAAAGCATTGGCCAGAAGTACTTTTCCTATCAACTCTGTTTCCTGCCCAGTCGGCATCAGAATAACCTATCAACTCAGAATCTTCATTACCATATGTAATGCCAAGATCCGGTGTGCCTTTTAGGTATCTAAATATTCTCTTAATTGCAGACCAGTGCTTAGTGTTTGGATTGGAACAAAATTTAGAGACATTTCCAACTGCATAAGTTATGTCAGGTCTAGTTTTAGTAGATAGATACAGTAAGGCACCTACAGCTGACTGATATTTAGTTTTGTCTACTAGTTCACACTCATCAGTAGTTGGTTCCAAATGGGAATTAACATCAGCAGGGGTTAAAATAGGTTTGCAATTAGTGAATTCAAATCTATCTAATAACTCGTTGACAAATGAAGATTGATTTAGGGCATTTTATTTTCGTCTTGTACGATTTTTATGCCTAAGAAATGGGATAATTTTCCTAAGTCTTTCATCTCAAATTTAGCACTTAAATCAATCTTGATTTTAGTCAGATCATCATAGTTCTTACATGCTACAATAATATCATCTACATACACAGAAATGAAGCATGGAGAGTTATTGATTAATTTAACATATATACAAGAGTCACAAGAGGACTGAATAAAGCCTAAGGATTTAAGATATGCATCCAACGCATCATTCCAACATTTGGGTGATTGTTTTAATCCATACATAGATTTATTAAGTTTACATACTAAATCTTCTTTTCCTGGAATAGCATAGCCAGGAGGCTGTCTAATATAAACATTTTCTTTAAGATCCCCATTCAAAAAAGCAGAATTGACATCCAAGTGATGTACAAATAATTTTTGGTTAGCTGCTAAAGATAACATGGTTCGCACCGATTCAAATCTCACTACAGGAGCAAAAATTTCATCATAGTCGATTCCAGGTCTCTGTAAAAAACCCTGAGCGACTAATCTAGCTTTATATGAAACCACTCTACCATCAGATCCCTTTTTTCTTTTAAACACCCATTTGGATTTAATTATATTTAAATCTGAGGTAGGTTTTACGAGTTCAAAAACTTTATGTTTCTCAAAAGCATTTAATTCCCTCTCCATGGCATGTTTCCATTTAGAGGATTCAGAACCGCTATTAACAGCCTCAGATACCGACCTAGGTTCGATATTGATATTCCCATTGACTAATAAACCCTCCTCCTCCTCCTCAACATGATCATACTCCCAACTACCATATCTAATAGGAGCTCGACGAATTCTAGACGATCGTCTAGGATCCTCATTAGGACTGATAGCTGGTACAGGTTGCGCCTCAGGGAGGATTATTGGAGGGTTATCGTCAGGAGGTTGATTCTCAGGTCCAGCAGGTTCTGAATCTTCTGAATGGAACACCAGTGGAGAGGTAGGAGTCTCACTCAGTTGAGGGCTCTCAATCTTAGATGAAATTGATTCATCAAAGGTTACATTCCTGGAAAAGAAGATTCTTTTAGATTCAACATCATACATCTTATACCCTTTAGTAACTGTGCCATAGCCAATAAACAGACATTTGGTAGCTTTATTTTCTAACTTTGATCTTTCCTCTCGAGAAATATGTGCGTACCCTGTGCATCCAAAAACTTTTATATGGCCGATGTTGGGTTTTCTAAGATTTAAAGCTTCATATGGAGTTTTATTTACTAAAAATGAATTAATGCATCTATTATTTAGATAATTTGCAGTATATAGTGCTTCACCCCAGAATTCCTTATCAATTCCTGAATCAGATAACATACATCTAACTTTTTCCATAATAGTTCTATTAAATCTTTCAGCTAACCCATTTTGTTCAGGAGTTTTAGGAATGGATTTCTGGTGAATTATACCTTCATTTCGTAAATATGATTCAAACTTATTTGAGGTATATTCTCCTCCATTATCTGACTGCAAGGTTTTAATTTTCCTTTCATAAATATTTTCAACCATAGCTTTCCATTCCAAAAACTTCTGAAACACATCACTCTTATGTGCAATAACATATATCCAGGAGTATCGAGTAGCATGATCAATAAAGGTCAGAAAATATGAAACCCCTGGAAGTGGGAGTAATTTTCCCACAGACATCTGTGTGGATTAAATCAAGAGGTTTACAATTTTTCCTAATGCTTGTAGAAAAAGGTATTTTATGCATTTTCCCATTACAGCATTGTTCACACACGCCTTCTATAGCTTTTAATTTACTATCCAGACCATTTACTGATTTAGTTCGGATCATTTTAGTCAAGTTATCTTTACCTATATGACCGAGCCTTCTGTGCCATAGAATGTTTACTTCATTTTGATCAACAGTTACTGCAGCTTTATGAACTAAAGTATTAAGATAATAGAGTTTACCAACACAGTTAGCCTCAGCCATTAACTCTTTATTTTCGTTCAAAATTTTACATTTATCATCTTCAAAAATAATAGATTTATTATTACTTGTCATTTTAGACACTGATAGTAGATTAAGAGCTAGATTTGGCACATATAGTACATCATTTATTTTACATGTTCTACTTCCACCACCTGGTATATTCACAATAACAGAAACATTTCCTAGTGAAATAGCTTGTAAGACATCTCCATTTCCTACTTTAACATTGATAGGTTTGCTAATATTTGCAAAATCTTTACATAAATTTTTATCACCACTCATGTGTGATGAAGAGCCTGAATCTATTATCCAAATATTACTGTCGGCATATTTGTTACAAAGAGCGATATCATTAGCATACATTGTGTGATTTAGTTCTATATGACTTACATTTACAACATTTGGCTGGTTTTTAGTTCTGTTAGTTTGAGAAGACCTTTTAAATTTAAAACAGTCTTTTTTCAGGTGTCCCATCTTATTGCAGAAATGGCAAATGATGGACTGTTTGTTTACTCCAGCATAATTCTGAGTATTTGATAATGCTAATGCATTATTGGTTTTAATACTCAACTTTTCAGCTTCTCTCCGGAGTGTGTCAGCTACGGTAATCCAGTTAGGGATGTCTGTCTGAGCTTCAAGTGCAGTGACAAGCACTTCAAACGGTCCTGGTAGTGATGACAGAAGACAAATCACTTTATCCTCTTCACTGATCACTTGATTTAACAAGGCAAGCTCTTGAAAAACTTCAGTTAGTTCCTTCAAATGAAAGTCGAGTAGTTCAGGAGACTTCAATTTTAGATTGTAGAGCTTTTTCTTCAGACGAAATTTGTTAGCCCACGTGTTTTTCTGAAACGTTTCTTGAAGGGTTGTCCAGACAGCGTGTGGATCCGTCGGTTGTCCAACTAAGTACAATTGATCCGGTGAAATAGATAGTACTATATCTGCCAGAGCCTTATTATAATTATTAGCATAGGCATTCTTCGCCTCAGTTGAAGCTGAATCAATTGGAACTGGTTTAGATCCATCCGCAAAATCCATCAGTTTCTCTCGTAAGAGATACATCTTCATTTGTATCCTCCATGTAGGGTAATTATTTCCGTCTAGGGGAACAATCCCATGTAACTTATTTGAAGACATGTTTTCAAAGTATTTATTATCGTTCAATACTTAACAAACATAAACAACCAATGCAGTTAAATTGATTTACTGTTTAACTGAATTGATGTTTTAACATTATTCTAATTCATAAGAATAACTGAATATAATTATTAATATTCAATTGGAACAGCAACACAAGTCTTAGTTAGCAAGAACCTTTTGTTGAAAGTATTTATTATCATTCAATACTTTAACAAACATAAACAACCACAGCAGTTAAATTGATTTACTGTTTAACTGAATTTGATGTTTTAAAATTATTCTAATTCATAAGAATAACTTCACTGAATATAATTATTAATATTTAATTGGAACAGCAACACAAGTCTTAGTTCGCAAGAACCTTTTGTTGAAAGACTGTTTACCAAAGGATAAGGTCACAGATTTAAAGGTAATTTGTGACCTCTCTTGACACCTCTTCCGCACAAATACTAAATAATTATATTATAACACAAGTGCATTTTTCGCTAGAGCAATCATTATAATTGACCTCATTAGCGCGTGAACACGATATGCTTACGCAAGCGTTTTGAGTGATATGTTTCATATAGGTTAACACTTTTTCACTGCACTTCGTTTTTATTACTGTTATAAACTTCTAATTTGTTTAAACATAATTTGATTTATAAACTCTTATCGTTCACTGGGCCCATAACCTGTTAGAATTAGGTTAAATAACAGTGGGTTAACAACGTTAAGACATAGAGTTTATTTAAAGAGTAAATATGTTATACAATTAGAAGTCTATTGAGAGATGAGTGGAACACATCCCTCACAGAGTAATGTAAAGAACCAACTGCCTTCAGAAACTACAAGCAGGGGTATTTAACCCTCGACGGAAGTGTGATCGACTTTAGACCTTACGTCCGTTTCTCATTAAAAGTAATACATGGTTATTGAAACAATAGGTAATTTAATATAGCTGAGCTAGTCTAACAGGAAATTAATATTAAACATAATATAACGAGAGTGTAATACATTTAACTAAAATTTCAACAGATCGTGCATTGAAATTTAGGGAAAATTGAAAAATTTACTATGAAATGAATTGTAACAATAAAATTCGATGTCATCACGAATATATATTCAGTTAATTATCTTTTTGATTGTTGTGTGAAACAATTCCATGCGTATATATTAAAAGTTTAATTCCATTGATTGTATGGCAACACTGGACACTACACAGAAGCGTTCATTCCTTTTTTGTATCGCGCAGTAGCCGTACAAAGTCTTAAATAACTTTTAAAATGAAACAAAATACTTTTTCCACTACTTCAAATCTCTTTAGCAGGCTTCATTGACAATTTCATTACCTCTAAAACGGTGGCGGTGTTGGTTCTATCGCGTAGTGAGCTATCACAATTTCGTGGCGCTCGCCAAGACATTTTTCGCTATCAGAGAGAAAAGGGGCGGAGTAAGAGAGAAAAATAACAAAACTGGGGCGACCGCCACAGTGTAATACGGGCTTAAGGATAAGGCCTTCGAAATCACTTCATTAAGTATCCGCCGTAGATGGTCTGTGAACTATTGTTCTTGGTCTGGTATAGAACTCTTAATTTAACTGATCCATTCGTCTGAAGAACTTGAATCTCTACCGAAAACGTTGGAAATGAAGGTTCATAACTTGTAGAATTTGATTCGATTTCCAAAACGTATTCTGTTGGCCAAAAGCATGAAAAAGATATATACGAAATATTGATGTTAGGCGAAGATTCGAGTGCAATGATCGAGCTTAATTTTACAAATGTTCCTGATATGGCATCGGTGAGGCTAGACCTCAACACATTGTTACCGAACTAGATCCAGAACCAACGATAATTTAAATTTGCCTCAGATTCACAAAACTGTCTCACAAAATCAATTTTTTTACAATTCAGTAAGGATCTGGAATGCTCTACCTAACTACATCAAAACTGTAAATGATAGTAGGAAGTTTAAGCATGAAATTAGAAAATGGATAAACTCTGAGGTGTAGATTATATTAGGTAGAATTTAGATTAGATTAAATTAGGTTAGGTGAATACTTCCAATGAGTATTTTGTAATTGTAATTATATATTTGTTCATCATATTATCATATACAATTTATTTTCATTTTGGTAATTGTAAAATTGGTGGGATAGCAATAAAGTTTGTTCATATTAATAAGTTTTGTGTAACATTATAGTATTGTAACGTATATGTAATTCTTGATTTATTTTCTTTGGTTGGAGTTACTCAATTTAGACTAGATGAAATTTTTTAATTTTTTAATTGCCCAATAATACTCAAATAAAGAGTACCAGGACGGGCTTCAGAAAAATATATAATATTCCTTCATAATATTCCTTATAAGTTATGCATTTCTGAATAAATATTCTCATTCTCATTCATTCAAACTGATGATTATATGAACAACTGAGTGTGGGACAACATGAAGAGATAATTCGAACTTGAAATTTGACCATAACCTCAACAATATACAAGTTTGATAAGCTGTCCCGTCGTTCACCAGGGTATGTTCCATGTGGGTGTAGGTCATAAGCCCCCCCGGTCAAGAGTCCCCCCGGTCATGAGCCCCCCTAGGTCATAAGCCCCCCCGGTCAAGAGCCCCCCCGGTCACGAGCCCCCCTGTTTTTAAATCCTTATTTACCTATATTATTTAATCCCTATTGACACTTCTGTAGTTCATTACTGATTAGACATAAAATATATGTATATCGGGGGGCGTGCTGCCCCCCGAACCCCCCTGCCAGGTCATTAAACAATCATGAAGTGTGCAGTACAACAATCTAGCGGATACAACAAACTACGTTAGCAACTCTCAGTTATTTCTATCTAAGTAGTTCTTCATTTGTTTAACTAGGTATATAAGGATTAAAAAAACATGGAGGGGGGCTCGTGACCGGGGGGCTTATGACCGGGGGGGCTCTTGACCGTACCCCGTTCCATGTTCACCAGTGCTGTTATACAATGGGACAATTTTTTTTGTTTATTTTTTTTTTCTAGTTAACAGAATATGTGATAGCATTCGAGTTAGTTTCATTTTATAAAGGAATATCTATATTACACATGGATTTTTTATTTTTCATACTTTGCCAATAGTAAATGATATATCAATCTTTCTGTGTTTTTGTCCCATTGATGACCATCCTCCCCTACATTCGCATTTATCTGATTAAATAAGAATTTTTATTGAAAACGTCATTCGTCAAATTGACCTTAAAATAACATTTTACACTAGGCAATCAAGTTTATATGCTAGATAATGGTCATTCAAATGTTCCATCGTTGGTACAATAGGTTATTAGGTACCAACTTACATTTTAAAAGTTTGCCAATAAGCTAAGTTATATGTATCAGCCTGGTATTAAATATATAAAGGTTATCTAGGTACTGGAAGCTAACCAAACATACTGTTTATTGACATATTCCATCTATTTACTTGCTGCACCAATATAATTCTCATTTTGACATTACTTCCGTCTGATTTTGTGTGACGTCATTTGATTTCATCGTTTCTGGAGACAAAATCAAGTTCACCGTCAATGAATTTGAAACTTAGTATACCTCTCTATCTATTTACTATGCCCTGAATTAGGTTCCTAGTTAACTTAATTCTTCTTGTTAAAGGTCCCCTCCTCTCTAATTACCTTTGCAGAATGCGGGAAGGTTATATTATTGACGGCATTTATTTATTTATCATCTTCTTATTCTCATAACTGAAAAAGTGTCCAACATAATTGCCTGAAATTTGGTGAAGCGATATTGGTCCATGTCCAGTGACCTGCTGGTAGAATTTGAGGAGTGATCTGGTCAAAGGTCAAGGTCATTTATAACTCAAAAAGTATTGAACCATATTGCATGAAACTTGGTGGGAAGATGAGTCAATACACAGGAACAATTTTGTTATATTTTGGGAGCGATCGGGTCAAAGGTCAAATCTATTTATAACTGAATAACTCAAAAAGTATTCAACCAAATTGTCTGAAATATGATGGGACGATTGGTCACTATCCTGATACCAGTTTATCAGATTTTGGTAGTAAACGGATTAGCGGTGGCGAAGGTATGCGCTCTATTGTTCCAGGAACAATATGGTAGAATTTTGGGAGCGATCCGGTCAAATGTCAAGGTCATTTAAAACTCAATAACTCAAAAAGTATTAAACCTTACTGCATGAAATTTGGTAGGACGATTGGTCACTATCCTGATACCAGTTTATCAGATTTTGGTAGTAAATGGATTAGCGGTGGCGAAGGTATGCGCTCTACCGAGTGCACGTAATCTAGTTTACCTTATTTCTAAATTCATTAGAACTAAGGTTACTGGTTATAAAACTGTAAATCATTAAATTGATGACGTACTGGATCGTCTGCAACTCCCACTTTCAGTGCTATCTCATTCAATTTTTGCAGGTAAGTTGAAGGTCTACCGGACATAGAAAGTCTTGGCAAACGGTTTAGAGAACAGTTCTGGTTTAGTATGCTCATGCATTGCAATAACTCCTGCCTTAATTCTATCGTAGTTTTGGTTTTCCAAAATTTGTGGAAGAAGTCTTGCAACCAGAGCAGGTGGTAAAGAAGCTACAACATGCAAAAATTTAGTCTCACCAACGGTTATGCGTTTCAACTTAAAATTAGTTTCAATAATTTGAAACCACGCACAGGCAGCAGTTTCCATAGAGTCAAGCATTATAATACCTACAGCTTATATTTCTTCTGCGGATTTCCTTTTTCGCCTATTGTTACAGTTACTCTTTTGTCCTTAACTTCCCGGGGTCACCAGTTGAGAGAAGGTCAGAAGTAACAAGGATTTAACACGTTCCCCACGTATTGACCCACCGGTGGGTCAATAAGCATTTTTAACATGCAAATAATAAATAGTTTCGTAATGATTCATCACTGGATTACCATTTTTATTGAATATCATTCAGAGCTGCATGTCTTGGATGGCGTCCAGCACTGTAGCGACATGATAGACCGTGAAGCCCCATTGAATCCACCCTCAACACGCAGCGCTATCGCAATCCGGAAAGACTGCGTCGAGTAGCGTTCCAAGTGTGGGAACCGGAAGTGCATGTAGCCAAAGTCCGCTCTCTCTCCATGCAGATGCCAGCAAACATTCCCTAGACAACTGATCAACCTCCTCGAGCAGTCTGGCCACAGTGGCTACCGATTTAGGCTCATCCCATGACCTCTGCCCACTCTCCATAGCTCCCTCAGCCAAGGCTAAACCCTCACTTTGCCATTTCTCTACTGCTGCTCCAACCTCCTGGTCATCCCCAATCTGTGTTCTGCACAGAAGAAATGAATGCTGGTAGCGCAATGTCCAATTAGACATCCTGATTCCTAACCCCCCCAAACCGTACGGGCAAGGATGCCTGCACAAGTGAGTCCTCCCTCAAACTCAACGTTGGTCACCATCGAAAGAGCTGATACAATGACCTTGTCGAACTGTGAAAGATCCTCACTATTTCTGTAAGCTGGTGAAGCACGGAGGATATATTGAAGCTTAGGCAAGGCAAAACAGTTCTTCAGTAAAGCAAAAGCTTGATGGTTCTCAATCAGTTTCAACCTTGACGAAAGCCTCTCCAAATCCTCCCTCTTCTCAGCAACAGCTGCCGGTATGCCCCTATCCATGAGTGGTGCTCCCAGCAAGCTTGAATCTTCCACCGAAACGACTCTTAATCCTGGCATCAAACCTTCAAAAAGATTCCTCGTAACGATTGATTCTTCCTCAGAATGATTCAGCAAAATCAGTTCACACTTCTCTCGGTTAACATCCAAACCCACTTCATCAAGGTCATTGATTAGACGTTGCAAGCAAGTGAACACCTTTTCAGGTGAATCTCCGATTGTCCCGTCATCGAGATACCAGATATTCAACTCAGTGTCCTTCTCTTTTCTTGAAGAGAAAGTTTAAAAAGCAAATGAATCTGCTTTAGCTCTTTTGAATAATCAACCTACCTTAAGGTCCATTTCTTCCTACATTGGATTATTGAATAGCTTCTGCCCAGCCTTTCCTTATGCTCCTTTAAATTTTCGCAGTCTACAATTCCTACTAATAGGAAAAATTCAGTCAGGTCTCCAATGGGACTCTATGTTATCATGAGAGTGACCAGTGGTTCTTAAAAGTATTTTTCTCGCGCACCCCTTGCTGTTCTCATGCACCCCCTGAGCATTGTATTGCATTGAAATAGATTGAAAAGCTACAATGAGAATATATTTGGTTACTATGATTTGAGAGGTAAATATGCAAACTGAAAAAGTAAGGAAAATGATAGTTTTATTTTCATAATGTAAATTTTTATTTTAGGCAAGGAAAATTAAAATCCATTTGAAATTAAAGAAAACAATATAATTTGTGATAATAATGCAGTAGCCATATTGTGTTCGAATATAGGACAGAAGGAATAAAAGTTACAGGCACACAAAACGAGAAATCTCACACTCAAAGATATAATTTTTTTATCGAAAGCCACAATGATAATTAGGTGTTTATATCAGAAAATTCGTATAATTTTATAACTACCTCATATCGCAACATTTTGAGGAAAATACACTTCATGTATATTCTGCATGATATTAATAGCAATAACAGAACTTATAAACAACAGCCATCTCATGCACCCCCTATAAACAATCCATGCCCCAAAGGGGTGCAGCGCACCCCCGTTTAAGAACCACTGCATGATTAGACCCTCCTTCAATCTCTAATTTAGAGTGGTGGATGGATTGTAAATTTCCTTTAACTGCTTCACCTTTACATGAAATCACTGAGAAGTCTTATTTGCATATAAACTTTTTAGAGCTTAAAACCATATTTATTTGCTGCAAATTACTAAATCATCAATTAAAAAATAAGCACATACAAATTTGTTGTGTCAACTTTTCTGCTGTATCTTTCCTATATAAGAAAGGCGGAACTCTTCCAAAAGCCTTATGTCAGTTTACTTTAGAATTTTGGTCCTTCCTTAGAGAAAAAAATATAGGTTGCTCTGCAACTCATATCCCAGGTTCAGAAAATAACATTGCTGATCATTTCTCTAGATTCTCATTCAAGTCAATAATTAATTCCTTAAATTTTTTCCCCTTCCATAGATTTGTTTGCCTCCAGACACAACTTTGAAGTCAAACAATTCGCTTCATGGAAATTTGATCATCTTGATTTTAAAACTAAGTCTTTCTCCTTCCAATGGCCTAACAATAGCTATCTATTTCCAAATACAGAAACTTACCAATGACAATGTTGAAAATGCACTGCTCATAACCTCAGCCTGTACTGGAATCATCCCCTTGCCAATCATTACCTCCATGTTAATTAATCCTCCCATCTTCATATCACGGGATTATCTTGAAAGCCATCTACCAACCAAACAATACTTCAACCTGATGGCCTGTAATATTTCAAACAATCCCGCACTTACTGAATATCAGTCCAGACCTCCAACTACCTTACCTCATCAATAGCCTCTCTCAATCAACTGTCAAATGTTATAGGAGAATCTGGAAACTGTTTTATTCGTTTGTCAAAGAGAGAAAATAACCGTAGAATTACTGTGAACCTTATTTGCGAGTTTTTGTGTTTTTAGTTCAATAATGGAGCTAGTTCTAGCTCAGTGAATAGTGCGAGAAGCGCTCTGAGTTTCTTTTTCTCTTATGATTTAAATGTTAGTGGTGATATAACTATTTATTGACTTTTACAAAAAGAAACCTTTGAGACCGAAATATTTCACTTTCTGGCCTGTTAAAGATTTATTGAATTATTTGTTTGATCTCCATCCGCCATCTCAATTGTACTAGAAGGGTATTGAAACCTAAAGTGACAAACTGCATCATGAGTGACATAAATTCTTGAAACGTTTGTAATTGCGTCACTGCATATATGAATCGCACATTAAGCATAAGAGCTAAAACTATTAAAGAGGGTAAAGAAAAACCTACAAAGCTCTTTCTCTCCTGGGCAACAAAGAGACCAGTCACTAAGCAAACCTTGGCTAGATGGCTGAAATATACTCTAAAACTAGCAGGCATGGAGGACTCTCCATTTTCGCCCACTCATATAGAGGTGCTGGGCTATCGAGTGCATTCAGTGAAGGTCCAAATATCATGCAAATCGTTAAAGCTAGCTCTTGGACCAATATACTGATACAAATAAGCATTACCAAAGACAATATAAGATAGACGCTCAACTTGATAAGGCACAAGCAAGAATAATAACAACCAATCAGAAGCGATCAGTAGCATACGTTACACCAAGCAATAACAAACGTATGACCCCCCCCCCCATTGAAATTTACAGGGGATAATCTTTAGTCTTAACAAAGACAATATGACAATATAAGATAGACGCTCAACTCCATGTTATAAAATACAGAGTATGTTTGCACTGACGTCAGCACTCTGACCCAACTTCTAGCCAATCAGCGTTGAGGTATACCTACAACTTAGTGTAGTCTAAGACAATATTCTACCTATATAGGTTTGTACTCGCTTGGTATACCTAGTTATGACTATTCTTCGATTAGAAGGTAGATTATATTCAGAATACTAAATTGTTCCACATATGCGATCTTGTAAACTTAATTAATGATAAAGTAATTAGTTCTCTGATCCCTAATCAGTAGAGAATATTTATATTTTTTTAATGACTAGTAGTGAATTTCAAGGGGGGCGGGGGGTCGTACGTTTATTATTGTTTGGTGTGACGTATGCTACTGATTGGTTGTTATTATTTTTGCATGTGCCCTATCAAGTTGAGCGTCTATCTTATATTGTCTTTGGTCTTAACGTGTGAAGTCGTTATAAATATCCTCTACTGATTACATAACTAATTACTTTATATAAATATATAAATTAAGTCTTCAAGATCGCGTATGTGGTTCAATTCAATATTTTGAAATATAATCTAGTAATCTACCCATTTTTAACTATGAATAATCATACCTAGACACACTTTCCCCCTTCAACCTTTTTTTATTGATTTCTTTTTTTATCCTATTTCTCTTTCCCCCTCATTCAATTGCCTTCACTCATTTTCTCCCAAATAACTTTCACCACACACAAATTAGTAATCACTCACGGGGGGCCTCTATCCAAGCACACTATACTACCCCAGGGGGACAGAGTGTGTGATGTGCGTCATCACTCTCAACTTTTTTTTCAACTTGTTCAAATCTCAAACCATTATCGAAATTACTTATTCTCACTTCAGCGAGATGCACCAGACAACCTCACTTACGGCTCCATTCATGAGATGATCGGCGAGTAATATTCCTAAATAGAGCTCTAAATAGTTCGGATTGGAATAAGTACCATAAATTCGACTAACTTTTGCATAATTATGAAGTTGATCGGAGGTTTCGTTAATGTGCAAAAGCGTCAAGGATATCTATTTGGAAAAAAGTTCAAGTTAACTGATACAGTACACTTCATATGAGGCTTCTTTCACAGTTTACATTGTTTCTGAATGAGACAGCTGTCTTATAAAATAGATCCATGAAATATAATTTGACTATATCTGCAAAATCTGAGTACAGTATTTTATAGCATTTCATTCACAAATGAAATTCTTATGATCTATGATTCCAAAAATGTATTTCGTCAAAGCCCTTTAAACAACGACTAAATTTTCATGTATTAGGATACCTGGTAGCACTCTGTTAAATTGGTAATGATTATTAGCTACTAATATAACGGCTAGCACCGGGCTGCACTCGCTCCTGTACGTAGCGAGTACCATGAAATATATTAAAGAAGAAAAACAGTAACAAATTCGAATAATAACATAGGCCACACAAGAAAGATTTCGTATCAGCAGCTAGTCATATAAGATCTACTGAAGGGGCTTAGTTTCTGTTAAGGAAAACACAAGACTTGCAAATGAACTTTTTTAGCATTTTCAAAGAAAAGCTCTAAATATTGAGATATCATTTATCATGTAAGATATAACCTCCCAAATGTAATTCGCTTTAACGCCCATTTGTATAAGGAACAAATAAAACAAACCCCATAACTCTAGCTATTATAGTTTCAAAGTTATACAGAGTTCAGTATTTATCGTTTTTGTCTGTGTCCGATAATATGTATGACCCCGAAATATGTTTGAAAAATGTAAACAAATGATTAGACGCCAAATTTTCGCCGATCTGAGAAAAAAAAGTGTTGTACACACAAGATTATTTATTACTAAATGTAGAGTCGGACTTTTTTTTATTGTTTCATTTAGAAGTTAAAATTGCGCTCTTTCCAATGGTACCATTCTCGACTCTGTACGTCAATCATTTCGGGAGATGCTTCTCGGGATGAGAAATGCCATGAAATTAACCGCTAGTCTCTACCTAGAATATTCCAATAGTTTTGGTACTTTTAGTGTGTTTTTTCAAATTTATATTTTTTGGGCGTTCCCCGATCAATATATCCGAAACCATTGGGGCTACCATTTCTGAAATGATATAAAAGATGTAAGATATTGGTAGATACAATACAAAATAAACCGGAACTCTCTAGGTAGTTTGGTTCGTCCAGTATCCACTGATTAGCAATAGAGTCACCTGGGTTCTCACCATTGGGGCTACCTCTCCAAAAAATTTTCAATAGACTAATATGGATATCATAAAAACGATGAAACACAAACCGCAACTCTCTACCTATTATAGTGTACCTATTTTAATTGTTTTAAGTGTAATTTTTCTCGATTTTACCCCGATTTTTGGGGTTTTCGGCCCATATCTCTGAACCTATTGGGGCTACCACTCCAAATTTACCTCAAAAACTGTCTCTCCAGACGAGAAGATCTATGAAAGAAACAGCTAAGCGCTACCTAACATACCCCACTAATTTTGGTACTTTTAGTGTTTTTTTCGAAAAAGATGTGTTTCCCCAGCGCCTGTCTCTAGCTGCTCCCGTTTGGATTTTAGGATCGTAATCTACAAACGTATTCTATAGTAAAAAGTGTCCGCAACATGGCGAATATCAGTATCAAAAGCACTAAACCGTTTAATAAGTCAACCACGCCGCTTCGCTTGATCCTTTGCATGGCTGCGGCAAAGGAACTAGGTATACCAAGCAAGTATAAACCTATGTAGGTACTACATTGTCTTTGAAGACACCAAGTTGGGTGTACATCAATGCTGATTGGCTAGAAGTTGAGTCCGAGTGCTGAAGTCAGTGCAAACATGATCTGTATTTTATAACATGGAGTTGAGCGTCTATCTTATATTGTCTTTGGCATTACTTTGCTCCAGAAAATGACTCTGAAGTGGGCAAAATTATTCTAAATCAGATGAATAAGTAAGAATTCTTTAAACTTTTTATTAATTACTTATCTTAAATTTTTTATTAAATTAATCTTTAGTTGATTATTTTTATAATTATTTAAATTTCTTTCATTTTGTTTATTGTCTACATGTATGTTTGATTTCAACTTTGGAATCTAATCTGTGGTTTGTCAACGCAAAAAATCTAGAATTCGAAGATTATGCTAGGATTATCTGAAGCATAATCTGAATTCTTGATATGTCGTTGACAAATCATTATTGATCTCCTTCCCACCTCCCAAATCAAACATGTCCCTCAGATAACTGAGTTCTCTGCCACGGAGATTCACCTGTTCACCTACCTTTCTTTTTCTTATCAGAAATAACGGGTGATCCATGAAAGGCGTTTGAGGATCAAGTTGTGGTTTGTCAACCACATATCAAGAATTCATGAAGATTATGCTTCAGAGGTGAGTATCCTAGCATAATCTTCGAATAATGTTTAAAAATTTATGAAACTGATGATTTTCTTGTATGATTTTAAATTTTGATTTACTTTTACGGTCCGAACTTTTTTACTGATTTACTTTTACAGTCCAAACTTTTTTCTCGGACCGTAAGAGTAAAGAGATCCTTAAATTATTCATTGTATAAATTTCTCATAAATTTTAATGATATCAAATATCAAATATGAATAATTCACAATTATTACAAGTCACCTCAGAGAGGTTTTAGAACACTCCAGTTTAAATCTTCAAAGTTAAGTTTTAGGTTCAATATTTAATGCGGTATTCAATGAATGAATCAATGCGATATGATCTAGATTATAGAACAAAATAGAAAAGAAATAATTATCGCAAACCGAGATCATGACTAATAAAATAAATAACATAATTTAAAAAAAGTAATAGTAAATAGAACACAGTAGTATGAAAAAGAATCTAATACTCTCAATCACAGTTAATTTATAAACAAGTAATTCAAGAAAAGTTAGTTAAGAAATGATTTAGGTTAAAAATGAAGTAAGGAAAACAGAATTTCAACTTCTAACTACTCTTTACGAATTCCACTACGTTTATAGTAATAGATGCACTACCTTTGGCACTACTAAGCTATATCACTAGTGGGGTGATGATGACTCAGCTGGTAAAATAATAATTGTATAGAGGAACCTAACAAAATGTGCTTAATTTATGCCCCTAACAAGCAGCCTGTCTATGTAAATTATTAAGAAACTAAAATTAATCATAATTATTATCAAACATAAAAAAAGTTATAATAAATTGTAAGCTGGAAATTAATAGAGCTATCTACCTATATTTCTACTTATAATAATTTCATTAATATGAGAAGTAATAAGAAACTAGTATTAATCAATAAAAGCATACCTAAATTATGACACAAAATAGATCCAATGATAATACAAAAACTGAAAAATTATTAAAGTTATCACCTAACCTACTATCTTGCATCACTTTATTATTTCCCATCACTGTATTGTGAAATTCAAATACAAGAGCACATCAATTCAATTAATAGAAATATTCAATTCACTTATGAAAAAGAAGTCAACAGCAATATTGCATTTTTAGATCTGGATATTGAAATTAAACAAGATGGACAACTAGCCTTTGATGTTTATAGGAAACCATCTATCTCAGGTAGATACTTAGATTCAGCTCATAAAAGGAAAGTTATTTTATCACTTGAGTCAAGAGCTCAGAAAATTTGTACAGAAGGAAAATTGAATGTTGAAAACAGAAAGATAAATAAACAATTAGAAGAGAATGGTTATCCAAAGAAATTCATAAATAATACTAAAGTTAACTTGATTCCTGTTCCTGATTCAGATCAAGTTAAATTTAAATTTGTATCTACTCTCTATGTTAAAGGAGTATCAGAGAAAGTAGGCAAATTACTAAGAGACTATAAAATAAAGCTATCAAACAAGTCATCAAATACGCTAAGGAAACAGCTATGTAAAATGAAGGATAAAAGGGATAAACTGAAGAATTCACAGGTAGTCAGCCTATTAACTAGATTGCACGGACTGCAATACTAAATAGACAGAACAGGAATTAGAGATAAGGCTTAAGGAACACAAGAGAAATATTAGGAATCACGACCAAAATTCTATGATTTACAAACATTTAAAAATACAGGACATAAGGATATAAAATGGGATGAAGTCAAAGTTTTATGTAGGGCTAAGGAAACTCACACTCGTTTATTTGTAGAAGCTAGTTATTCTTTAGTTGATAGGAATAATGTGAATAGGAGTTTAGATGTACCAGATCAATACAAAAGTGTGATTAGGGAAATAATAAAGTGATGTAAGATAGTAGGTTAGGTATAGGTAGATAATTTTAATAATTTTTCAGTTTTTGTATTATCATTGGATCTATTTTATGTCATAATTTAGGTATGATTTTTTTGATTTATACTAGTTTATTTGTTACTTCTCATCTTAATGAAATTATTATAAGTAGAAATATAGGACTAGGTAGATAGCTCTATTAATTTCCAGCTTACAATTTATTATAAACTTTTTTATGTTTAATAATAATTATGAATAATTTTAGTTTCTTAATAATTTACGTATACATGCTACTTGTTAGGGGCATATAATAAGCACATTTTGTTAGGTTTCTCTATACAATTATTATTTTACTTGAAAATGATCCAAGAAAACGGATCGAAATATCGTGTTTTTAAACTTTAAGAAACCAGCTAAATCATCATTACCCCACTATGAATAATCCTGGCATCCAAATCTTCAGAAGAATAAGCTATATCACTACTGATTACGAATTTAAGATTTCTACAGGTACAGGTAGCCTTTTAGAAGAAGTTCGGATAACAAAATTTACAATGAAGAAAAAGAATAAATAAAATGTAACATGGAAATATGAATTATGAGATATAAATTAATATAAATTTAATAACGCCACATACTTAATTACCGTTTAAATCAAACAATTGGAATTTCTAAGAAAAGTGGTTGCAAGCTAACCAACAATCTCAACTATGCCTTAATCAAAAGTTGTGACAGCATCAACAACAAAACCGGAAAAACCCAGTTCACGGTAAAGATCAGTTGGACCATGGCTTACTTAATGATACGGCCTGATTCTCTGCCTTTTCGTCGAAAAAATAGAAGGTCAAAGTTTTCATTTGTAATAAAATTCACGTTTTAAAACCAAATAACGCTTTTTTTAATATATAGTTTCTTGATAGGTTAAAAAAAATTGAAACATGCATATATTAATTTATGTATATTATAAATATTTTAATAATACTTATATATATGTAATTTATATACTATATTTTAGTACTTGAATATGAAGCACCTTATAGCTGTATAGAATATATTAATATGTCAGATAGCAGCCTGTGTACCGTAATTTTCTCAAATCTCTGACTATAGCTTGGAGAACTGTCACAAATCGAAGTTTTCATCATGTAATGATGTATAGCAACTATTTAATCAGGTTGCTGTTGGTGTCAGTTCACAGTATTATACAGAAACCGTGCATCACAAGATCGGCATCACATCCTTGAAGGTGAAATCATGCACGAAGGAGATTACAGTTTGCTTCGTGGTTCTTGACGAAGAAGTTTAAGAGGACTGGCGAGATAACTGAACCCTGCAAGACTCCAGCCCTAACATGCTGATGCCCCAACAGGGCATTCCGGCAGGTGGTCGCCGATAGCCGGCCCCTCAAATAGGCTGCAAGTCATCTTAATGTATTTGCCTGGAGGGATGGGGATGCTAGCATGAAGATGAGGCCATGTGTGGGTGGAGTCGAAGATTTTGGAGAGGTCTTTTTCTGTGGCGATAGTCTGCCCGGGGTCGGGATATGCTGAATACTCCCACGATGGTGTGGTTGAAGGGTAGAAGAGCAGAGTTGGTGGATCGGAGTTCGTGAAACCAATGTTGGGCGTCAGAGGTGGGGAGGTGATCACGGAGATGTGGAACAGCATCTCTCAAGGAACTTAACAGCCAGAGACAGCAGCCTAATAGGTCGGTAGGAGTTTCTCAGGTACAGTGGTTTCCCTGGTTTAGGGATGGGGAGAACAGCCACATTCTTCCAGATGGCCAGTATGTAAGCTGAGGCAAGGGAGAGGTTGTACAGCTTGTTGAGGAAGCAGATGCCATAAGGGTCCGTGAACATAGAGGCAGCGTGGCCTAGAGGGTGGGAACGGTGGAGTGCTCTGATGAGTCTACAAGAGGCAGGATCGGAAGAGTGAGGGACGACCGATGTGGATTGCTTATTGAAGCCAGTAGCAATGTCCTTGTGAAAGATAATAGTGTTGGCGAATGAGATGGGTTGGTTGGGTGCAGCTGCCAGGCGGCGACCAGATTGAGAACAGAGGAGGCTCCAGTAGATGCGAGAGTTCCTGCCGTTAGTAGGAATCGGGCGTGTTATCGTAGTGAGCTGGTGATGTCCTCATTAAGGACCCTTATTAGGGATGAAAAGGGTTACTCACTTCGAATTCAGTCCCTCATATATATTCCGAGCCGCAGCCTACGGAATTCCAGGGATATAGTCTCTCCTGAAACAAGTCGGGACGCAAGTGGAATCAGTCTGAAGCAAGGCCTCACTGAAGATCTTTTCACCCGCAGAGCAGGAAACAGGGGAAGCGGAGGTGGTAAGGAAGGCCTCAGTGGTCACCTCAAACAGAGTCCTGTCAGCACTGTGGACGCTGCTGTAGGATTTCCTCAGGCGTTCAGATGGAGGTGGGTGGGGGATGGTGGTTTAATTTGAGGATGATCGGGAGGTGGCCGGAACTGAATCTGGTTAGACAATTCCACTCAGTCAAGAGAGCGGAATGTTTTGAGATGAGGGAGAGGTCAGGGGAGGACCAGCTGATGGGACCCTTGTTGGTGAAGGGGAGTAAAGCAGGCATAGGGACCTGGTGATAATTGCTGCTAGAAGATCCTCACCACGTCTAACTGCTCAAGCGTCAGATGTGAAGGAGCTCTAGGCAGGTTTATGGGAGTTGAAGTCGCCAACTATGGCGATGTCGCCCGTGTGATCCAGAAGGGCTTGTTAACAAAGTTCGACTGGTAGCCCCTGGGACAGGAAGACATCGGGGGGAGATACACATTGTCCATTTGGAGTGAGGATTCTTGGAGCTCGATAGATGCACCGGCAACCTCCATAGTTGCTGTAAATCGATTATAGTAAAAACTGATTGAGTGCTTGATGAAGGCAAGTCCTCCCCGCGCAGCATCGTGCAGACGCTGTGCAGGGGGAGGCCATACAATCAAAGGTCATATCGCTGCAGGAAACACTGTGGAGGTTACACGATGGGGACAGAAGCACAGAGGTATGCTGGGTTCCTTGTCACTGTGGCCTTCCTATCAACGAAATGGCAGACATAATTGCAGCCAAAAAAGCTGACATGAATCTGGATGGAGTTACCATCTTTGGAACTCCAGAGAGGCGGCCATAAAAGAGATCTAAAGATGGATAGACCACTACTACATCTAATACTGAGAGGTCTATAAAACCAGCGTGGAGAAGAACACCTCATGAGAAAACAAAGAGTGAGCCTTGCTCAATTACAGGCTCGCACCACACAGAGCTGCGGAGGTGAAAGTGGATGGTGGACAGGAGCGAGAGGCACGGTTCAGGTTGTGCAGAGCTTATGAGAAGCTTGAAAAGAACCCGGTTCCGGTGGAGGAGTTTCTCAGCAGTATGCTGAGGCCTTTGATGCAAAAGATGAGGAAAGCAACATTACCACTTATGGAATGCAGGTGTTTACCATTTTAGCAAAGAAGCTTGTCACGCTTATTTCTTTCCAACGCCTGAACGTTGTCCTTTACAACTGCATCCATCGACCGCTTCCTTTTATTGTTGAAAAAAAACATTCGTGATTGTTTGAATCAAATAACAATGAATGTCAGAATTGTGAATTGTACAAGATATTTCAATTTCGTCTAGTAG
Organism: Caprella mutica; assembly: GCA_947561585.1. Taxonomy (NCBI): domain Eukaryota; kingdom Metazoa; phylum Arthropoda; class Malacostraca; order Amphipoda; family Caprellidae; genus Caprella; species Caprella mutica. The sequence continues at coordinate 192,126 of CANNZV010000639.1, forward strand.
TTCTTTCAATATCAGTTGACCAGCGTAACGGGCAGGAAGTGTAGATTTCTGAATTATTGTCAAACTAGCATCCAGAATAGCAAATCCTTGAGCTACAGTGTTACTGAACTTTTCTGAAGGCATCTTGAGCCCCCCTCGTGAGAGTACGTCAAGGTACCTGCCGCTAGGTGAAGTACTCTCCTGGTTTATCAATTCATTGAAACAATAATCTTTGCTGATTTTCCATTGTTTATGAGCAATGTATCCTGCAATATTGTCAGATACTTCACGAGAATCATCTTTGAGTCGGATCGAATTAGCGTCATTCAATGATAATCTCACTTCAGAGAGGAATACTTCATCATGAGAAGAATTATTTGTTTTCAATTTCACTTCATGATCTATATCAATTCCTTCGTTAATGAGGCTCTTTATCTTTAAAATTTTTTCAGAGTATGCAATATCTTTAGCAGATATTAGAAAACGACCTCTAGACATTTGACGATACTGACCATAGCTTCTTTCGATAGGATCGCTTTGAAATGTCGCAGTTAATATGAAGTCGTAGCCGTCTGACAACAGATTTTCTACTAAATCTGCATGACGTCGTAGAGTTCTTCTTAAGGCGCTACTGGTTTGAGCCGATAGTGTGAATTTTTCTGAATTGGAGATTTTCATACCGTTTCAGATTTCTACCCACTCAGAAAATGAGGTTTACTATCGCCTACTACTGCAGCATCTCCAAGGTGATGAATCGAGTTATATAGCTGTTTTGAGTAAAAATTGTCCACCAGACGTATACAAGATTCAAAAACTCGGCTGTATCTGTCTTATCAGGAAAGAACCGTCGTACAGCTGCTGAAGTTGATGGATGGAAAATTGCTAAAGCTGTTGAAACACTTTGTTTACAGTTTCCTGGGTGTACAACATGGGCATTAATTTTTGGTACGGCTTTCAAGTTTGCTTGAAGTGTCTGGTCTTGCTCAAAAATTTGATGGAAGAGTTGCCAACTAATAGCTCCGCCAGAAAATTTTACATTGTCACGAATGCCATTAAATGAAAATGGAGGACAATGAAAGATCTCGTCTTGCAGCCATTTACCTTTGATTTCTTTTTCTGGAACTGTCTTGATTATATAAGGTATGTTGCTTTTCAATCCTACTATCATTTAACATATCATTCCTTTGTAGAGCTCTTAATTTTCATTGGTACCAAAAGTTTCTCCTCCTGAATATTCCTCACATTTTTTAAGATATATTTCATCAAATAGTAAAATAACATCTTCAGATATTCTTCCATTATCTTTTAGAGCTGTAGCTAATGCTAATGCATCTATTTTCCCAGAGATCAACTTCCTCAAGAACGAAATTGATGGCACCTTAAATTTTTCCAGAAGCAATTTGTAAGTGGGAATAGAAGAGTACCGCAAAGAAAGGGCATACCGAATCAATCTGGCCCAGTATACAGGACGTTTCTGAAATTTGATTTGTTGAATTTCATCCAAAACTGTATCAGATTTTTCTACTTCTTGTGTTATATAAGAAATAAAATTTTGAATCATACTTTTATTAGTAAGTTTCGTATCCCCTTTTCTGAACCACTCAGGTAGCGGAAGAGAAGATCTTTTGTAGAATAATTTTACGTGGAGATCAGAATCAACCCTAATACAATAGATGACTTCAGGCGCAGATAGAATATTATTTTCCAATTTATAGAAAATGACATGATCGTCATGCTTTGAAAAATGAAAATCCTTTCCTAAAATTTCAATAAATTTTCGTTTATATCATGGAAATTTCCAATATTAACAATATTTTTGAATTCATCAAACTGATCTTTTTGAAAAATACGCTGAATAGGAGGTTTGCGGGGCATCACAATATTAGAGCAATTTGACAGAGCTTTGTTCTTTCTGTGTTTTTCGTTTTCTGATAATATCGTTGGAACTGGAAATGAATTAGTATCAAGACGAACTCTATTATTATTTCTTTTCAGGTACTGTTCTTCAAAATGCTTCTCATAAATGAACACTGACTTCAGCTGGCCAAAATCTTTTCGATTCAAAAATTTGATCCACTGCATTCTTACATGATCTTCCTTTGGCAATTGAAAAACTGCTCCTGTACTCTTCCCACGATGATTAGAACAATCGATTACCGAACACTTATTAACCATTTTTAAAATATTCCAAAATCCAGCATAAGCAGAAAATATACTTAGGGCCCCCGCACATGAGCGTTCCATCGCCGCAACGTCAAATGAACGCAGCCGCATGGCCAGGGCACACGAGCGTGTGCCGTAATGGAAAATTAACCCAGATGCATAGAGAGTGACATGTAGCATGTACCAGTCACACTATACCTAACTAGTTACACTGTAGGCTATCTAACCAGACACACTATACCTATTTAGTCATACTGTTGGCTATCTAACTAGTCACACTGTATATACCTAAACGGATCAAAATTGTAAATAATTGTTATTGGTGCGGATATCTGTTACCAATACGTATCGGTACATATTCATTCAAAAAGTTTATATTAACTTCACACGGGCTTCATCAATAAAGAAATACCTGAATTAACTCTGTTTTCTCGTTTTATTATTTCTTTGTAATAATTCAAAGACTGTTAAAATGTAGGGACAAAAGTTTCTTTCTTTTATGTTCAATAAAAATGTTTCAATCTCTACTATTTACTTACAATTACCATTGAAAGATGCGGCAACAAACCGTCCGTGTGCTCACCCTCCCGTAGATTTAATAGAAATGACTGGTAATGCGGCAGTCACCAGCCGTCAAGAGAATGCATTACCCTGCGTTCAGAATTGTCCGTCTCTCTGCCGGACGGCACAGAACGCTCGTGTGCCCACATGCCCGAGAGTTAATGCTATTTTAGGGTCATGCGCCAATCGCCGGACGGCGAAGAACGCTCGTGTGCGGGGGGCCCTTAGTGGTGATTTTTTTTCCAAATTCAATCCAATAAGCAAGATCTAGAAGTATCCTGACTACCGATTATTGATATATGCATGAAAATTATCTTGGTTTTCTAAAATTTCAATTAACCAAATTATAAATTATTACAGAAAGTAGTTGCAACGACGTAGAAAAAATTGACCTTCTATTTTTTTTGACGAAAAGGCAGAATAATAATCTATACTAATAATTTCCGTCGTGTGTTTATTTATTTGGTGTCCGCTTCTACACGACGGGTATTAAACATGAATAATGTAACTATGATACGCACGGGGATATATTGACTTGATATTTAAATTTCCCTGTTTTAATTCAATTTTAATTATTTTATCTATGAAAAAAGTATCAGTTTATGCAGAAAAATGAATTTTATTTGAATACACTAAAAATAACCTAACAACGGGTAATAAATTACTATTGAAGAAACGTTATTTTTAACGGGCAAATGCACTAGTCCTTTTATAATTGCCAATCTACCAGCAAAGAAAATCTGACTATAGATTTCAATAGTTATATGAGAGAGATATGTGCATTTGATTTACTGAAAAACCCAGTGAAGATTGGTGGACAAGGAAAAACTGTTGGAATAGATGAAACAATGTACTCGCGAAGAAAATACAACAGAGGACGTCTACTTCCGGAGCAATGGGTCTTTGGAGGAATCTGTAGAGAGACGGAAGAATGTTTTCTTTATGGAGTTCCCAACCGGACTAAAGGAAGGATGTGTAACCGCCAATATTCTACCGGGCACAACTGTGATTAGTGACTGCTGGAAGTCCTACAATGATATTCAATATTTAGATGGATTCAATTTTTAACATCTCACAGTCAACCACAGCAAAAAGAATGAAGATCTTTTCCATGTAATATTAAAAAATATCAAGAACTATCAGTATGAGACATTATCATCTTAATAGTCGATATTGACATTGTATGTTAAATAATAATTTTCTATTTCTATTTGTGTCTTTATAGGTTAAGTTTTGTTAGTTTCTCATATATACATTTATTTATATCTGATTATTTTTCATTTCTCTTAGAATTAAAAAATATATTCATAAACTACATAATAATTATTATTATTTAACAAAAATTGAAATATGGTGGCTCGTGAATTTCAAACAAGATCCAATAATAACAACCAATCAGAAGCGATCAGTAGCATACGTCACACCAAACAATAATAAACGATGTATTATAATTTACCGTTTTCTTCAATATTGATGTTATTTATCGTGATTCAACTGGGTCGTGTATGGAGTCTGTGAACTACATGAATACTAAACTGATTCTCAATCTCAAAGGTATGAATTATATCAATATTTTATGTTATGTTTGGTGTGTTAAAAAAAAAATACGAGTGAATGAAAATATAGTGATGTTTTAAATTTTGAGGTGTCATATGGGATGAATCGGCACTTCTGTTGAGGTTGGTACTATTCAGTACTCCGACACCCCATTTGTCTGACACTTTTGTAGTTTATTACTAATTTAACATAAAATATATATATATTTATCAGGGGGCCGCCCCTCCCCCCAAAAAAAACCCCTCTGCCACATTACTAAACAATCATGAAGTGTGCAGTACAACAAACTAGCGGATACAACAAACTACATTAGCAACTCTCAGTTATTTCTATCTAAGTAGTTCTTCATTTGTTTAACTAGGTGAATAAGGATTAAAAAAACAGGGAGGGGGGGGGGCTCGTGACCAGGGGAGGGGGGACTTATGACCTAGAGGGGCTCGTGACCGTACCCCCTTTGTAACCTGTCACTGACGTTAATTATTAAATCTTATTCAGTGAAGCATACCTTCGTATTTCTATTTTGCCATAAGCCTAGTACCTTGTAACCGAATTATCCTCTCTCAATTCGATCTCCCTAGTGTATATCATCTCTCAACTCCTTCCATATTGGATATAATTATTCTCGAAATGATCGCACTTTCTGTTTCACGTTCCCTTCTGCAGAATGAATTTAGTTCTTCTACTTTACTAAGTTTTCTCTCACTATACAGAGTGTGCCACAAAAATGTCCCCAACTTTTTAATAATTATATCTGAGCTTTAAATTAACACATTTTAATTTACTTTCTCTTCACGCTGTAGTAAATTTTGTTTTCTTTTCGAATAATAATAATTTTCGGAAATTAGTTTAATAACAACTTCACACTGATCGATTTATTGAAGGGGTAGAAAACTGTTTGTCCGAAGGAATATTTTTATATGCTTTTATATTTTGTTCTTTCCAAAAAACCGAACATCCATAAATTTAAAAGAGTACCGTTTAAACTTTAAATGAATAACGTTTAAAAAAAAAATTAGCATCCTTCGAAACCTCCTCCATTTCTCTCAAGGCAAGCATTACTTCTGTGAGTTCTGTCAACTATTGAACGAAGAGGTTTGCGGATTATTTCACCGTTTTCTTTTAGTTTTTGAAACAATTCTTTAATTCGTTGTCGGAGAATTATTAATGATTGAGGTTTCATTTTGTAAACACGTCTCTTTACATATCTTCAAAGAAAAAAAGCACAAAGGGTAAGGTATGAGCTTCTTGATAGTCATTTAACTGCATTTCCAAGAGAAATAATCCGCAGCCCAAAGAGCTCTTGCAATCTGACTTTAACTAAGATTCGTCGATGGGCTCGAGCACCGTCCTGTTGAAACCAAAGTCGTTCAAATTCACCACTGGGATAAGCAAGTTCCAATGATGGAGTGATCAATTCATTCAGCATATCAAAAATAAATATTTCCTGTAAGATTTTCATCATAGAAGAAGGCCAATAACATTTCCATTTCAACAAATGCCAGCCGAATCTGACAGCTTCTCTCTCTTTTTTTTTCTTTTCGAATACATTTCCTTCGGGTGGATGATTGCTCCAATACCTAGTATTTTAAGGATTCACTCTTCCGTTCAAAGAAAATGCTGCATCATCGGTAGTTACCAAACTTTCCGTAAACCTTTGATCTTTCGAAATAAACAATTGGAAAAGTCTCTCCTTCTGGCCGTGACCGGAAAATTCGTCCATTAAACGCAAAATAATAAGTTTAAATGTAACAAAATGATATAATAAGTACTTTATGTAAAGTATTTTAATGTATGTAGGTAATAGTACATAGTTGTTCTATGTGCACAATTCATGATTTCTTGATGAAACATTAATATTGATAGATATATAATAATTTAATTAAAAAACACTATATGTTAGAAATATAAAGGCCAGGTTCGATAGTGACAAAATGTAGACTTTTCTGATATTAACTGTAAAATATGTACATTATTTGGGTAGTGTTTTCGGCGAAAGGACATAGAACCCTGAATGAAAAGGCAATTTTTTTGACAACTACACACCGAGAAAGGATTAGTTGAATCAGATTTGATTTGTTTTGACCTACATATATGAATGGTTTTATTTTACCCCCTACCTACGTGATGAGTTACAGGTACTGCTTAAAATTAGTTAAATTGACGTTGTTTAAAACAATCATTTTGACTCACACATAAACTTAAAAAAGTAGCGCCAACTCTCATAGTAAGCTAATTTATACACCAGATACATTGGATTAATACACTCTGTCATAGTTGTTTCAACATACTTGAAAATTATCAAAAAAGTAACTTTTAATAATAATATATTAACTACATATAGGACGAATTTTTCATCAACTGTTATAACTGCTGAATATATGAGTTATTTTAATCTAACTAGATTGAATGCGACTGCTATTATCTCTTACATACATTGTTATCACTCAATGATATCTTTCTTTCTATTCGTTAATTAAGAAAACGGAAGACTTTTCCTAGCCCCCCTTCTGGCATAGTCACGCGGTAGTAACTCGTGCTTTATTTGCATCTTCTATTTATGAAAATGAATGTCTTTCGTTAAAAATTACTTGGAATGTAGACTTCGGAGAGGTTGGCCTCATTGCGCCTGACAAAGGATGCAGGATTTTCAGTTATCGCTTTATGGACAATTGCGATGTATTTTTCGTTTTTTGAGTTATTTCCCTTCTTGAGTATCCTTTGTTTCGGTTGCTGATACTTCCATATTCATTAATTTTTCTAACTGTGCGATTTACATCTTATCGGGTGAGTTCCTTTCCGGGAATGCTTCAAAAAAAGATGTTCCTAACTTGTTCAATGTTTCTCGTTTTTCATATTATTCGAATGGTGAAATTAATAAGCACACAACTTCTCAGGGAATTGAAATACTAGTCGGTATGTGGGATACATTTTTGTGAAATTATTTTTAACAGTAGGTTTTGATGAAAAATGAAGAACACCATTGTTCTTTTTCAAAATTGTCTTGGAACAAATAGTTTTGCTATCCTTTTCAGTAAATCGATCAGTGTGAAGTGGTTATTCGACCACTTTTCGAAAACTATTATTATTCGAAAAGAAAACAAAAATTACTACACTCCAAAGAAAAAGAAAATAAGTTAATTTAAAGTGGAGATATAAACAACTAAAAAGGTGGGGACATTTTTGTGGAACACCCCGTATATTTATGAGAGATGGATGACCAACTATTTAGCTGGCCGGGCAAGGTTACGTTTTTTATAATGGGCGTCCAATACCCGTCTTCTTCTCATTCCTCATTCCAATCTCTATCTCTCCAAAATCCCTCTCCCAACCTAGATTCTGTCAGAACCTTTCCAGCTACTGACGATATGACAACCATTTATCAGCATAATAGTCAGTACTGCTGCCATCCAACTAGGGTCTTGGTTGGTTTCAAGTTAGAGGCTTGGCTGGCCTCAAACAGCATATCTGTGTACCCACACCGAATCTTCATCGCTCAGACCCTCCTCTTCAACTTTGGGTAAAGCCTGGAACACAATATTGCGCCTCTAGGATCACCCATCCCAGTTCAACCCACAACTGAGATCAAATTGGAATCACTGTAGTTTCTGGCATGAATTTTTTAGTTTCATGTCATTGTCACAGAAGCCATCATCATACGCATGTATAGGCTTAACGTCATCAAATCTGTGTCTTCAACAACGTTGTCTTGACCAGTCTTTTATTAAGGCTAATCTTTTGAACTATGTATTTATCTCAATCCCACAGGGGGGTGCTGTAGAGGCCACTGGGACTTTTCCCCGCCGAATAATTTATTAGTATTTTGGGCTATTAAGGTATAATTTTGCTAAAAACAAACAATTTACAAATATATGACGCATTTTATTAACAGACTTAAACAGTATAATTATAATAGTCTTATTTTTAGCTTTTATTTCCGTATTTGTCCCACTGTCCATATTAGTCGTTTCGCATATAATTAAGAGATGCTACAAAGTTCAAACATCATGGCAATACTAAGGGATTGACAAAAGCCGTAGTTTAGTCTAAGCAGCTACGATTAATTCCAGCTCTATAGTGAAGTGAGTTGGGTTTCTTTTTAGAATATCGGCGAAATATTCCTATGTTATTCGTACGGGAAGAAAAATTAGGTGGTAGGAACATCCAAAAAACAGCTACAGCTGACTTATTTACTTACTCTTGGAAAATTATAAGTCGATATTTAGATACAGCAAATCCTCGCTTTAGACCAGCCTCCTAGTAGACAAACCTCCTATTAGACCAAGAAATTTTTGAAACTGTACTGGAAAAAACCTCGTACTCAGACAAAACACGGTTTTGTTATCTGACAGTTATTCTATTGTAAATATTACAAGGAGTAATAATTACAATACTGTTTTAAAGATAAATCACTAATTTGACTTATGTATTATATTTATTCATGCTGTTTTTAGAATAAAACATAAGGCAGAATCGGTATAAGGTTTAATGTTAGAGTCTGTGCTAAATAAAATTGATGTGAAAAGTTACATAAAACTAGATACAGTGAAGACTATTTTAATTTCATAAAATGATAATTTAATTGATAAAAATATTATATCAATTTTAATTAAAACAAAAAAAAAATCATACTGTTTCTGCATGTGTTTCCCTTCAAAATTGGTATGTTAGTCACCATTAATTTGGCATTAAAGTTATAATAAACTAATAGAGTTATCGAAATATTAAAGTCACCGCTTTACTTTTAGAGAAAAAGATTTTGGTCTTGTAGGAAACTACTGAAGTGAGTTTCTTACTAGACCAAACAAACTTGGAACGTAACTCTGGTCTACTACGAGGTTTTGCTGTACCTAAAATTGAAACTCATTCATTGCTACTAAGTTTAATGAAATGTGTATTGAAATGAAAAAGTTAAGAGCAATTTAATTAGAAATAACGTCAATTAAAGGACAAATCCGTCAATTAGATAATTGGCAGAACATCTTTTTATGCGAGAAATCTGAAAGATCGGTTACCAAATATGTTATTATGGTTTGTACTCTATAATAACGTATGAAATTCTTCGTTTTTTAATATAATTCCCATTTTCATGTGAATATTTAATAGGCACTTAACTAAAAATCTCAATCTTAGAAGGGTACACGGAAAACTGCCAGGCGGAAAACTGCCAGTCACTTATTGGCAATTTATTTATTTTGTACTTTTGATAAACACATTTTAAAAACATTTCAATTCATAAAAAACAGCGTTAGCCATTCTTCAAGGGATTAAGGAGACATTAATTTTTTACAGTTATAACTAAAATGAATAGATTATTGGATTGCTTATTATTCAATGGAAAATAGTATTTCAACAAAGCTACTTTATTAAACACACAGCAAACCAAATTAAGTACACACAAAGAAATTATGATTACCATTTTTAACTTATTTGTTAAATCACGTACATTTTAAAAATATTTATGTATCTATATAGGATTTTATATGTTTATAAGATTTATAATTTATATTTTGTATATTATAAATTAAGTGAATGTTAAATCACTTATATGTATGTTCAATATTTATTACATTTACAATTTTATTCTCCATAGCATCAACACTCACATTTTTATTTATATGTAAAAGTATTATTAATTTATATGCAATCCAATTCGAGCGAGTGAAATTGTCAGAGAATTAGGTTGGTAGTATCAGTTTGATTATCATAGATGTTGTGTTGCAAATTCTAAATATTTCACAAAAATCGATCGAATTTGTTTTATAATGAGTACAAGCGAATATTAAGTTTGAAGGCTTGTTCAATTATCAAATTATAAACAAAAATGAAATAATTAGACACTAAACCCGTTATGAAATGATATTTTAGAGATGCGTTGTGTAAACAAAGAAATTGTACTCTGTCCCTAATGTGTACTATCATTTCTTTGTTTCTTCTTCTTCTAGTATTTTCTATGAAAGGTTTTATTTTTTAATTTATATCATGTATTTTATTTTTACTGTAATATTTATATGGACACATGACACACTGTAACAAACTCACAGTAAGTATCACGTAAATGTGCATATGGTGGTTAAACTAGGAAAATAATAATAATAATGTGATATCTATATACTAATATATTTTATGTATTTTTTCTAATGAAGAAAAACTATATTTTTGTTTTGTATACTAAGTAAAAAAGAATGTTCCCTTAACTCCTTTTAACTAAGAGCGAACGTCGTTTTTTTTCAAATCAAAAAGTTATTACTGACTAAGGTCATTAAATTCAGTAAGTGACTGTCAGTTTTCCGGACACCCTTAGAAGATATGTAGCAATATTTAGGCAAGTGCATACCTGATACTGATAGCTTTATTAATTTTCTTATAAACTTACCTACCTAATTTTATTTAGCGGTTATATATTGTAATATTAGTAGCCACTTGGCAGTTCTATGAGAACACTAAAAATACAAACCATCTGTTTAGGTAGGATATCTTCTATTTCCAAATGTACTTCTTCATCTCGCACACTAAATATGAATGGAAATTAAGGTAATCTTTAAGTTAATAGGTAATTAAACAAATAAGACAAAATGATAGATAGATAAACATTTATAAAATTTACAAAGAAATTCAACACAACATTAAGGCAGTTTGATAAGAATAAAAACCCTACACATTTTAACTATCCGTAGCAGCAAGATGAAATGATACAAAGTTTTCATTATGGATTGAAAGTAATTTTAATAATTTCCAAACCCGATGAAAAAATTTACTTAGTGTCGATATTTGAGCGTGAATTAGGTCCCAAAAAAGAAAATGGTAGTCATTTCTAGCATTTCCTACTATACAGGGTGTTTCATTTCAGATCCAACATAATTCGACAGCTTGCATAAAAAAACAAAATATAAACTTTTTCAAGAATATCAAAATTTGCTTCGATATCGAGATCCTGATTCTAGGGTATTTTAATGGACATACATAGGGAATTTCACACAAAACAAACTAGCTACTGTTTGCTAACTATACAAAAAGAAAAAAATATCAAACGAATCACTAAAACTTGGGACAGTTTCTGACTGCGCATCAACTACATCAGATCGCAGGGAGTAATAAACACTGGAGTGGACAAACTTGACGGACACTATTCTACCTAAGTCCTCCAGTGGAACAAAACTGATAAAGAAACATAAGTCAATCTAATCCTTCATCACAAAATACTTATCATAAACATCAATAGACACAATTTTAGTAGAGGTTTAACGTGTGCTTCGTAACCAAAGGCCATATCACTGACGTCAAAAAAGGAAATGAAATACAAGGGACACTAGAAGCAGTCAGAAAGAAAGCTGGCTTGATGAACAATGTCACGTTCAAGAATGCAGAAAAAATCCGTGAATGCAGTCACTTACCAAAGAATGTGAAGAAAAGAGACGCAAGCACCAGTGGCTGCACTCACGGATGGAAGAGGAAAATGAAGAGGTGATAGTAAACGAGTCTACCTAACACAAAATCTAAAGGCGGCCTCACACGATCAATATTATTGACAATATTTACTAAGTGTATCAATATATTGATCGTCTGAACGAGGTACTGATGGACAGAAATCTCATCAATATTTGAGCAATAAGCGCAGTGCAAAACTTTTTTGTCCCTCATTTCAGCACAACACAAGCTCTTCCTTAGGGAGTCAGAGCAACTATGATGGAAATATTGATATTACATTATTGACCGTGCGAACTCGATATTGTCAATACATATTGATCGTGTGAACGCTGCTTAACACCTCGTAGTTGGTGAGCATAACCCTAGCGCTCTCCTCTAAAACTGCAAATAGCGTTAATAGACATTATTTACTAGCGAGGTGGGAGATACTCCTCCATCATTATACATATTAGACTATATACAATTAAATCCAAGGTAATGGTAGGGCAAGAGAAGGTAAATCTAAACTTCCGTTTACATTAGAGCTGAGTGGTAGAAGCTATGCAGTAAGGCATTTTGTACTAAATCTATCAATATTATGTTTCCCACACTTTCGTCTTATAGCTACAGTGTGATCAGACATTCAAGAATAAGACAGAAACATTTGATAGTCAGATATCAATTTTAACTATACAGTATGTCTATTGGCATAATAATTAAGTTAATATCGTCCTTAATGTTACAGGTTGAGATAGAATCATTCACTAGAAGAGCTGTAGTGAACTCTGAATTTTTATCGTCAATACAAATAGGCAAAAGTTGAAAATGAAAGTATCTACCTAGCTTAAAATTAAGATTTGTACACTACAATTATCGAGATATCTGTCGAAGAGTGTTTGAATATTCACAGGCATCGACTTTTCGAATGTTGTACTTTGCAAACAGCACTGCTGCTAGCTCAAAGAGGAGACAGGTATCCTCTTCTTCATAACACCTGTAATCAATATATCAAGTTAATATTTAAAGTCACCAGAATTTATTTTTTGTTGTAGGTACTTAGTAAATAAAGGGTTCAAGGCACCTATAGTACAGTGGTGCAAAGATTCATATACGTAGGGTTGTTAGTTTCAAGATGGCTTCTGATCAAGTTTGGAGATTATGAATATGTGGCATAACCGGTTACAATTTTAAGATATTGTTGCTGTCAAAAGTCATACAGAATAATGCATGGTTTAGACTTTATTTTCTAGAAATTCATACAATAATGTATTCATTATTTTGTAAAATTATAGTGAAAGGCGCTATGTAGCTAGGCACAAATAAGATCTTTGCTACTGCTTTCAAAACAAGACCTCACCAGTTTTTGTTATGCGATATTTGTCTGGCTCCTTTCCATCTTTCATGATGAGTTTGGGAACTATCCTCCTCCTGGCATTGATGAACCAATTACCGACCTGCAAAAGAAGGGGAACATATTAGTTATTTCATCAACCAGAAGGGAAGCATGGGGGGGGGGGGGAGGGTATATGCGATACACCGTCACATTTAATGATCAGACTATAAAATGCTCCAAGATACAATAATTACATATCTTTAACAAGAATAAGAATAAAATTCGCATTGAAATTTTTCTTGTACCCCAGAAAAATATAATATCAAGTTATTTGTCTTATAAGACGAATCTGATTAGCCTAGTAAACAATGGGGTGAGAAAAAACATAAATTTAACGAAATCTTTAACAGGGGTTTGATAATTTGTGAAAGGATAGTTTCCCATTTCCAACCTACCAAAGGGAGGTGAAATAAATTTAATCTTTAGGGTGGTCATGACGTGATAAAAATGTTGCATTTTAGAAATGCTGAGCACTGTTAGGTGTACAGGAACAAAATTAATATATGCTTATTTTAGGCATCTGAAGTTTCAATTCAATAAAGTAATCTTATATATAATCTGCAGTAGCTAAACTAGAAAAGAGTCACTGTGATTATGTACTACCAGAGAAAAGAGTCAATGTGATGATGTACTATCAGAGAAAAGAGTCACTGTGATTATGTACTATCAGAGAAAAGAGTCACTGTGATGATGTACTATCAGAGAAAAGAGTCACTGTGATTATGTACTATCAGAGAAAAGAGTCACTGTGATGATGTACTATCAGAGAAAAGAGTCACTGTGATTATGTACTACCAGAGAAAAGAGTCAATGTGATGATGTACTATCAGAGAAAAGAGTCACTGTGATTATGTACTATCAGAGAAAAGAGTCACTGTGATGATGTACTATCAGAGAAAAGAGTCACTGTGATGATGTACTATCAGAGAAAAGAGTCACTGTGATGATGTACTATCAGAGAAAAGAGTCACTGTGATGATGTACTATCAGAGAAAAGAGTCACTGTGATGATGTACTATCAGAGAAAAGAGTCACTCTGATGATGTACTACCAGAGAAAAGAGTCAATGTGATGATGTACTATCAGAGAAAAGAGTCACTGTGATTATGTACTATCAGAGAAAAGAGTCACTGTGATTATGTACTATCAGAGAAAAGAGTCACTGTGATGATGTACTATCAGAGAAAAGAGTCACTGTGATGATGTACTATCAGAGAAAAGAGTCACTGTAATGATGTACTACCAGAGAAAAGAGTCACTGTGATGATGTACTACCAGAGAAAAGAGTCACTGTGATGATGTACTATCAGAGAAAAGAGTCACTGTGATGATATACTATCAGAGAAAAGAGTCACTGTGATGATGTACTACCATAGAAAAGAGTCACTGTGATGATGTACTATCAGAGAAAAGAGTCACTGTGATGATGTACTACCAGAGAAAAGAGTCACTGTGATGATGTACTACCAGAGAAAAGAGTCACTGTGATGATGTACTACCATAGAAAAGAGTCACTGTGATGATGTACTATCAGAGAAAAGAGTCACTGTGATGATGTACTATCAGAGAAAAGAGTCACTGTGATGATGTACTACCAGAGAAAAGAGTCACTGTGATGATGTACTACCAGAGAAAAGAGTCACTGTGATGATGTACTACCAGAGAAAAGAGTCACTGTGATGATGTACTACCATAGAAAAGAGTCACTGTGATGATGTACTATCAGAGAAAAGAGTCACTGTGATGATGTACTATCAGAGAAAAGAGTCACTGTGATGATGTACTATCAGAGAAAAGAGTCACTGTGATGATGTACTATCAGAGAAAAGAGTCAGTGTGATGATGTACTACCAGAGAAAAGAGTCAGTGTGATGATGTACTACCAGAGAAAAGAGTCACTGTGATGATGTACTACTATAGAAAAGAGTCACTGTGATGATGTACTATCAGAGAAAAGAGTCACTGTGATGATGTACTATCAGAGAAAAGAGTCACTGTGATGATGTACTATCAGAGAAAAGAGTCACTGTGATGATGTACTACCAGAGAAAAGAGTCACTGTGATGATGTACTACCAGAGAAAAGAGTCACTGTGATGATGTACTATCAGAGAAAAGAGTCACTGTGATGATGTACTATCAGAGAAAAGAGTCAATGTAATGATGTACTATCAGAGAAAAGAGTCAATGTGATGATGTACTATCAGAGAAAAGAGTCACTGTGATGATGTACTATCAGAGAAAAGAGTCACTGTGATGATGTAACATGAAAGAAGAAAAGAGTCACTCTGATGATGTACTATCAGAGAAAAGAGTCACTGTGATGATGTACTACCAGAGAAAAGAGTCACTGTGATGATGTACTACCAGAGAAAAGAGTCACTGTGATGATGTACTATCAGAGAAAAGAGTCACTGTGATGATGTACTATCAGAGAAAAGAGTCAATGTAATGATGTACTATCAGAGAAAAGAGTCAATGTGATGATGTACTATCAGAGAAAAGAGTCACTGTGATGATGTACTATCAGAGAAAAGAGTCACTGTGATGATGTACTATCAGAGAAAAGAGTCACTCTGATGATGTACTATCAGAGAAAAGAGTCACTGTGATGATGTACTATCAGAGAAAAGAGTCACTGTGATGATGTACTACCAGAGAAAAGAGTCACTGTGATGATGTACTATCAGAGAAAAGAGTCACTGTGATGATGTACCATCTGAGAAAAGAGTCAATGTAATGATGTACTATCAGAGAAAAGAGTCAATGTGATGATGTACTATCAGAGAAAAGAGTCACTGTGGTGATGTACTATCAGAGAAAAGAGTCACTGTGGTGATGTACTATCAGAGAAAAGAGTCATTGTGATGATGTAGATACTATCAGGTAAAAGAGTCACTGATAGATGTTAATTTCACAAATCTAAATTTTCTAATTTCCTTCTATTTTCGAATCTTACAAATGTTGGTTGTGTACCATGACAAATTCTAAAATATTTACAATCATTAAGTTAAGTTGTTAAGTTTCTTTTTGGGAACGTGGAATATTAAACTGTGATTTAATCATTACAGACAGAGTTTTCTTTCTGTAATGTTTACCTAAGAGCAGGGGGCAACTTACTTGCAGAAGGGTGAGGCCAGTTTCAGAGGCTAGTTCTCTCTTCTGTTCTTCGGTAGGATAGGCCTTGTAGAGGTTCTTAACCAGCCACCCTTTGAGAATGGCTACCGATGTTTTGGGGAGATTTCCTCTTTTCTTTGGTTGCTTCCTTTCCTCTGACATTTGCATCATGAAGTCACATCTCGAGGTATCTGCAAGGTGAATAAACTCATAAGAAATGCGCTGAATTTTTCGCTGAATAGGCAGTAAATGCAATGTACGGATAAAAATATTAAAACTCATCATTGGGGATGGTAAATATTAACCAAATAAATGAAGATAAATTATCAATCTATGTCCATTAATTACGATCGACTAGAAACTGTCAATATTATTATGAAACCAATTGCATAAACATGCAAAAACAGAGGATTTTTGGATGTCTTTTGCAATTAGCTACATTACTATTTAATTCTCCTATCGAAGAAAACACAGTTCTCCTTTGGAATTACGGTATCATAGTTCATTTTCAATATTAATTAAACATCGATACGATTAAAACACTATGCTGCTATTTCTTTCCAAATATATTCTGATTATTCTCATAGAACAATGTATTCTATATCGCCATATATATTCTATATAATAACAATGTATTCTATATATAAGTAATTAAACTATTTCCTTCACACCCTTAGAGGATTTTATTGGTGTAGAACTTACTGCCAAAGCGTGTGTGTAGTAAATCGATTGCGTTGAGTTCGAGTTCAGTAGAGTCCTTTAGCTTCTCCAGAGTGTCGGAGTCTATGGCACACTCGTGTACATCGTCACACGTCAGGACACTGGAGTCAGAGTCGGAGTGGAGGGAGTCTGGACTGGCGTGTCTGGCCTTTAGATTTAGAGAAGTCTGCAGTTGAAGTCTGTTCTTGAGAGCTTCTAGCGAGTGGTTTTTTGTTATGGTTATTGCTCTAATTTTAACATTCTGATTTTTGGTCACTCCGTTCAAAATATTGGAAATTTTGTAAGGTTTGTTGTGATAAAATTCTCGAAATCTTTTCGTGGGATGACTCTGCATTTTGTAGAACGAGAAGTTTCTTCTGGCTGTTGGGCGACACACAAGTTTCATTCTTCGGGAATCAAAAGTCATCTCTTATTATTTTTATACCATACGTATCTATAAAGATCTGAAACTGAAAGTTATGATTATTAAATGAATTCAGTTAATAGTACAGAATGATAAAAAAAAAAGAATACAGTGACACGCCACGCGGGCGCGGCAATTAATTGACCGGCATGCATAAATAATTATAATAAGGTTTGGCATGAAATCTTTAGTCCATTTTTTTATATTAAAAACTATTTAGTCAATTGTATTTAGCACTATTAAATGTTACCAGAAACTACTAATCTTCTTTGTAGTGAATACGTTTTCGTTTTGGAGATTTTATTTCAGTTACTCTTCAAAAGTTAATCAAAGAAAACGATTCAATGAGGACAGAGGGTGGACTAAAATATAAAGAAATGACGAAATCACTGGGTATAATTTTACCTGAACTGATTTTACTTTCGCTCCCAATATCTTTTATTTATTAAAAAGATTTCGAAATGACAATAATGCACAATTAGAAGTTAAATTATAAAAAACTACTAGAAATTGGAACTATCGATAAAAAATCTGTCCTTTACGAACTGTCGAACACGTGACATTTATGTCAATCTGATATGGAGTGAAATTCAGAAAATTTATACTTCGTAAACAATGTGTAATGGTGAGGTACTAAGTTAGTTCACTTCATAGCTTGCCTCGCACACAATTAAATATATATTTTATCAATTTTCAAGTAACAGATTGTTCACTCATTTTGACCTTCCTAATCTTCCATGTTTCAGAGGCTGGAAAATTGTAAGCCAATTTTTGAGCCAAAATTTCTAAAACAAATTGAGCAAAGCCAATTTGGCTCATTTTTTGAAGATTTAAAGCCAATTAGACATATTTGAGATTTGACCATTTCAAATTTAAGCCAATTAATTGGCTTTAACTGACATACTCTTATACATGGCTAATCTTTATTTGTGAACATTAACAATTTTCAATATACATTTCTCAATAAGTATTCTTTCCATAGCATCAACTGATCGCATTACACCAGGTAGCAGCCTTACATTCACTCACTCACATGTCAAAATAGTTCACGCATTCACGTTTGCCAACAAGTGTCAGATTGCACCACATGACACAAATAAAAATAGATCTAATGAATATGAATTGCAAAACATGAACAATCTAAAAGATAATATCATACAATATCTCTTCACATGAATTACAGTACAATTAGAAGTAAAAAGAAGCGTTCACTAGGTAGCTTGAAAAGAGCACATGTCACTACGTTGTGACTATCAAAAAGCACGTGGTTTTGGCAAGTGACCTTGAGCACAGTTTATGAACAGATTTGTAGTTTATAAAGAGGTAATAGTTATTATTTCTACACGAAATGCAATTCGAATAGTTATTACAAAGTACCAACGATCATTTGGGCGAGAATAACAGATAACACGAAGGTTTAAATTGATAACACAGATGTAATCTCTCACTTTGACTAACACTAGGAAGAGTTCCCGCGCAACTGACAAGTTCTCTGTTGTTGTCGTAGTAAAACTTGTAAGGCGACATCTGGCAACTCAATCTACAGCTGACTGACGTCGTCTGCCCTTGTTCTTTGTATATTATAATTATTATAGGTAGAACAAAGATATGCTCAGCCAATCAGTCCTTAAATTCATTTTTATCACTAATTAATAATTGTAAGTTATATATGCTACAATAAAGTGAGCTTCTTCAATGTTATTTGTCATATACATTGTTTAAATTCTACCTTAACTACTAGTAATACCAATTTATACGGTGTATATTGATGTATGTACTGTATTTACCAACTCAAATACAGGAAGCTTAAGTTAATAGACAATATGGAAATTTAACGTAGCACGCTAATGCGATAGGTTCTTCCATGTTTGACTACAAACTAAAATGATAGCTATTGTTTGGAGACTTGTAGTAATTTTTCCTCGTATAACTTACAAGTGTCCTTCTTATTTATGCTAATATATTTATTTGAGTAATTACATTAATTACATATTCACTATTATTATATTGCATTAATATATTGACCAACGGATGTAGAGATATTAATTAATTCATGAATGAGTTTTTCATTACCCACACTGAAGTACTAATTGTTTTTATTCTCCATAGTTACTGTCATTACGATGGATTTAGCTGAGAAAATATTTCGTCTATTCATTTCCTTGAAGGATTGAAGATAGGTGCAAGAGCCAATCGCGTTCATGAAAGCTCCTACTCAACATTATTTCCCTAAATTTTGACATAATAATCTATATTCATTTTCACAACATTAATAAAAACACATATTTTCAACATTAGTTTCTTAAAAAGCATTTATTACTGAACATAGCATCTTAACTATCTATTTCACGATGATAAATCATATAAATAGCATTCAGGTTGAACGCGGAGCATCTACGATTGTCACCCGCCAAGGCTAAGTTAGTTGCCAGAGTACGAGGACTAATAAGGAATGTAAATATCAGACACATGCATGTCTAATGGCTATGGTGCACGCTACATTTAGCTACTCTTAACTATATAATGATCACAAATGATTAAAATAAACTGATTAAATAATCTTACCGAATTATAGATATTCAAAATATTAATTTATAGTACATATTGACAAATCTCGGATATCGGGAAGATTCGAGTTAGTTGTTATATAAGTTATAAATTATTAGGTAAATTAGTGTAGGGACTGCAGGCTATTTAATTGTTTCAATTTGCATGAATGCAGATGGATTAATGTCATTATCAATGGATAAGATTAATGTCATTATCAATGGATAAAATTAATGTCATTAACAATGGATAAAATTAATGTTCATCACAAAATGACAAGCAGAATCAATGTATGAAATTAATTATCCTGTCAGGGTTAATTGGAAACTTATTTGTTCAAAATGAATATTATTTATATGATTATTTGCACATTAAAGTAAGAGGATACATTTACAATTTATAAGTAACTAACTAACCTAATTTTGTCCATTCCTGAAAAACCTATATATGTTAAAATTATAACAAAAAAAAAGTTTTCAATAATCTGATCAAGTAGTAGGTAGCTGATATTAATACCTATTTTTCGAAAAATAAATATATAATTAAGGAAAAAGTATAATTAATGAGAATGCCGATGTACGTGCTTTCGTTTTACTCTTTAATTCCATACTTTGATGGGTAACTGTTAGCTTAAGTTATATTATAATTCTACGTACATGTTAGTAATTTTTTTCGTCTGTGACTCGTGTTCTAGCTCCTGCATGACTGCCATTTTTTAAATAAATGCTTTTTTGATTCCCTATATTGTATTGTATATTCTTTTAATACTCAAATGTTCTTGTTACATTATCACATTGTCTATTTACATATAGTATAAAATTTTTAATCAAAAATCGAAATGTTATATCCACTTCTGTTAATTGAAATTTTAAATATGAAACAAATTATAGAATAGCATACATATTTTGATTATTTTTGAAAAAGAGTTAATATCAAGATAAAGTACGATGGAAATATTACCATATCTATTTTGAGTTCATTCCAATATAATTGTATAAATTTTACTCTTTTCTTAAAAAAATTACATTTATGTTTAAGAAATTCACGTGTTCTGACAGTTCTGTCAACATTCTAATTTAAGCCTAGTGTCCACTTGAAAGCTGAGAGTGAAATAAATGTCGAGAGTCAGCTAAAAGTAAGTGGACACACACTCTCAGCTTTCAAGTGGACTCTAGGATTATTAAAGTGTATATCTCGTTCCGTAATCGTGAAAACTTACATACAGAGGACCTTCTCAGTCAAGGATTCAGTGATCCGTCCGGGAAGTCTCCTGTCAGTGATTTTTTTATCACTGAGAGGAGCCGGTGCTGTGTGAATATGTCCGTTGAAATTAAAGTAACGATATATTTTTTCACTGACTCTGAATCACTGAGAGGAGACAGACCGGAGACGTCCCGGACGGATCCCTGACATGTGTGAAGAAACCTATAATAATTCCGACCGAAACCAAATGACCGAAAATAGGGTCATTTCATCAAGGTTTACAAGTCTATAAAGCATTGCTCGTGATATCTTCTTGTTTTCTGGGGCGTTCCTGTTAAAACGTATCAATTTTTCGACGCATGAAGAGATTAAGTAAACTTTAAAAGTGTAGCCTAATTTCCAGTATTAAATTTATGCATTACAAAGTTAGTTAATAAAAAAATCTATATTTAAATTATCAACGCCATGCACTAGCTAGAACTGTTCGTATGTACTGGTTAAGATTGTTGTGTTTCCTTTGAAAGTTGAAAACAGTACCTTCTTATTTAGTTAATTGGTTTAGGTAATTCATTTACCTGGTGACCGGTATATTCCACCCCGGTAAATTTCACCCGGTATATTCCACCCCGGTAAATTCCACCCCACTTCACAGGTTAGGTTTGTTTAGTTATTAATATTTGTCATTTATAAATAGTATATATAATACAAGGTAACTTGCAATTATACTGTATCAAATTAAACCTTTTGCTGGCTAATCACAAGCTGTAAATTTTTCACTACACATGTAACAAAACAGCAGAAAGAAAGGTTGTGTGAACGCTCTTTATCAGTTGAGGTATTTATATTTTCAATCTCAAACTGATTTTCCTCCCTATCGCCAACACAACAGCGATATTATTTGTAAGATGATGTCATATAGTACTTCTTGTTATATTTATTTCATTTTGTATTTGGTATTTTAACTTTTTAAAGAGTGGTGGTTTTTGTTCGAAGGCGTTTTCCCTACAAACAACGGTCTGTCGATTCGATGGGACAATCCATCGATTCAATATCCAAGCAATCGAAAAGAAATCGAATCGATATACGTTGTTTATAGGGTTTTTTACGTTTTTTTTTTACCAGTAGATTTTGATACGGAGGTTAGGATTATTGTTCAAGTTTTTGAGACTGGGAGATTATTGCCTTTTTACATTGAGAGATTTTTACCACGGGAAATTTAGTCCTAGAATATAAAACAGCAACTTATTAGCAAAGAGCGAAAACAGTGAGTGGGTTGTCTCTGCCAGTCGACCCCTTCCATACCTCATCCAACCATTGTTGTTAGCATGCACATATGCAGTTTCATGTTAAAAAGGAATTAATATTAACTTGTTCAACACGTAAACTTTGAAATAAACTACCATATTAAGAATTTATAAATTCTATTAAGATAAAATTTAATTGACTTAAGCTGCCTCTAAATATGATCCAAATCTAAAAATTTAATCTTTGAATTTTTATTGTCACCCAAATGAGCATTGTCACAGGGGTGGAATATACCTAGAACCCATTTACCTCGTATCCGCTACGGGTTTACAGCAGGGCGACCCTTTCGGTCCAGCTCTCTTCTCTTTGGGAATTGATGAGATAACGCGAAGGGTGGACACTGAGTTGAATGTCTGGTATCTCGATGACGGGACAATCGGAGATTCACCTGAAAAGGTGTTCACTTGTTTGCAGCATCTAATCAATGTCCTGTCTGAAGTGGGACTGGATATCAACCGAGAGAAGTGTGAACTGATTTTGCTGAATCATTCTGAGGAAGAATCAATAATTACGAGGAATCTATTTGAGGGGTTGATGCCAGGATTGAGGGTCGTTCCAGTGGAAGATTTAAGCTTGCTGGGAGCACCACTCATGGAGAGGGGCATACCAGCAGCTGTTGCTGAGAAGAGGGAGGATTTGGAGAGGCTTTCGTCAAGGTTGAAACTGATTGAGAACCATCAAGCTTTTGCTTTGCTCAAGAACTGTTTTGCCTTGCCTAAGTTCCAATATATCCTACGTGCTTCACCAGCTTACAGGAATAGCGAGGATCTTTCACAGTTCGACAGGGTCATTGTATCAGCCCTTTCGATGGTTACCAACGTTAAGTTTGAGGGAGACTCACTTGTGCAGGCATCGTTGCCCGTACGGTTTGGGGGGTTAGGAATCAGGATGTCTAAGGACATTGCGCTACCCGCATTCATTTCTTCCCTTCATACTACAGAGGATTTGATTAGATCCATTCTGTGCAGAACACAGATTGGGGATGACCGAGAGCTTGGAGCAGCAGTGGACAAATGGCAAAGTGAGGGTTTAGCCTTAGCTGAGGGAGCTAATGAGAGTCGGCAGAGGTCATGGGATGACCCTAAGTCGGTAGCCACTGTGGCCAGACTGCTCGAGGAGGCTGATCAATTGTCTAGGGCACGTCTGCTGGCATCTGCATGTAGAGAGAGCGGACTTTGGTTACATGCGCTTCCAGTTCCTACACTTGGAACGCTACTCGACGCAGAGTCTTTTCGCGTTGCGATTGCGCTACGTGTTGGTGCGGACATCTGTGAGCCACACGTGTGCCGATGCGGCCAGAGGGTGGATTCAAGGGGACTTCACGGTCTATCATGTCGCTACAGTGCTTGACGCCATCCGAGACATGCAGCCCTGAATGATGTTATTAGGAGAGCTTTGATTTCGGCTGGTATCCCTTCAGTGCTTGAGCCTCTGGGGGTTGATAGGGGTGATGGTAAGCGGCCTGATGGTATCTCAGTCTTCCCTTTTACAGATGGGAGGTGTCTTTGTTGGTGTCATGGACTACTTTTGATTGTTTAACTTCTGAGTTGTAGGTTATTAAAGTCGAGTAGCCCAATGAATTTTCTATTTGATCAGAAACACACGTGCCTGAAACCAGACAAAATAAACCTAATTAGGAAATATGCACAATACAAAATTTGAAGTAGTTTCCTAAATCCTAAAATTGAACATTCATAGCTTGAGATATGCGGCATTAAATAAGTTCGAGACAAACTTAATAATTCAAAATAATGGTAATTTAAACAATTAGCTAAATCCTAGATGGTAAATAAAGTTATTTAAACACTAATAAGGTCAAAAGGATCACACAAAATTACTTACAAGTTATGGTGGAACACAGGTATGCGAGATGTTTATGGCACCACAGGTAGTGAAAAAGTAATTAGATTTGCAGTATTCGTAAAGGTAAAAAAGTTAACAGATGACAAACGACAAGCGTTATTAAAGATAGTTAATGAGTAATGGATAAGATACATATATAATAAATTCTTAACGGTTGGGATGCAACATGTGTAGACACTTACGCGGCGTCTCACTTGATCGACTCGGCATTGTCACCTGGTAGCGCAGCCAAGGAGGCGGAGGGGAGGAAGCGACGCAAATATGCAGCTCTTGGCATTCGATATCGGTTCGAACCCATAGCGGGTGAAACGGCAGGTAGCTATGGTGAAACGACAGGCGCACTCCTTACTGAAATCGGCCGTCGCATTACCGACGTCACTGATGATGTGAGAGAGACCTTTTGGTTAGAGCAGAGAGTTGGTTTGGCAGTTCAGAGGGGCAATGCCTTCAGTATCCTGACGTCAGTCAAGGAGAAGTATGATGACCGCAGTTTGGGTGTTGCCCTGTGACCTGCTATAGGCACATCACAGTCGGTTGGAGGCTACTACCATTGGCGATGGTCGGAGCCATGGTCGTAGATGTTAAAATTTTAGTTAAATGTATTACACACTCGTTATATATTTAATGTTAACTTCCTGTTAGACTAGCTCAGCTATATTAAATTACCTATTGTTTCAATAACTATGTATTACTTTTAATGAGAAACGGACATAAGGTCTAAAGTCGATCACACTTCCGTCGAGGGTTAAATACATTGTCTTGTTGGTTCTGAAGTCAGTCTGTCTTGAACATTACTCAGTGAGAGATGAGTTCCACTCATCTCTCCATAGACTTCTAATTGTATAACATATTTACTCTTTAAATAAACTCTATGTCTTAACGTTGTTAACCCACTGTTATTTAACCTAATTCTAACAGGTTATGGGCCCAGTGAACGATAAGAGTTTATAAATCAAATTATGTTTAAACAAATTAGAAGTTTATAATAGTAATAAAAACGAAGTGCTGTGAAAAAAAAAAAGTGTTAACCTATATGAAACATATCACTTAAAACGCTTGCGTAAGCAAATCGTGTTCACGCGCTAATGAGGTCAATTATAATGATTGCTCTAGCGAAAAATGCACTTGTGTTATAATATAATGATTTAGTATTTTTGCGGAAGAGGTGTCAAGAGAGGTCACAAATTACCTTTAAATATGTGACCTTATCCTTTGGTAAACAGTCTTTCAACAAAAGGTTCTTGCGAACTAAGGCTGTGTTACTGTTCCAATTAAATATTAATTCATTATATTCAGTGAAGTTATTCTTATGAATTAGAATAATTTTAAAACATCAAATTCAGTTAAACAGTAAATCAAGTTAACTGCTTTGGTTGTTTATTTTTGTTAAAGTATTGAATGATAGTAAATACTTATATTCAGTGCAGTTATTCTTATGAATTAGAATAATGTTAAAACATCAATTCAGTTAAACAGTAAATCAAGTTAACTGCTTTGGTTGTTTATGTTTGTTAAAGTATTGAATGATAGTAAATACTTATATTCAGTGCAGTTATTCTTATGAATTAGAATAATGTTAAAACATCAATTCAGTTAAACAGTAAATCAAGTTAACTGCTTTGGTTGTTTATGTTTGTTAAAGTATTGAATGATAGTAAATACTTATATTCAGTGCAGTTATTCTTATGAATTAGAATAATGTTAAAACATCAATTCAGTTAAACAGTAAATCAAGTTAACTGCTTTGGTTGTTTATGTTTGTTAAAGTATTGAATGACAGTAAATACTTTCAACAAAAGGCTCTTGCGAACTAAGACTTCTGTTTTGTTTCAATTGAATATTAATAATTATATTCAGTTATTCTTATGAATTAGAATAATGTTAAAACATCAATTCAGTTAAACAGTAAACTGCTTTGGTTGTTTATGTTTGTTAAAGTATTGAATGATAGTAAATACTTTCAACAAAAGGTGATTTGTCTTCTGTCATCACTGCCAGGGCCGTTTGAAGTGCTTGTCACTGCACTTGAAGCTCAGACAGACATCCCTAACTGGATTACCGTAGCTGACTCACTCCGGAGAGAAGCTGAAAAGTTGAGTATTCTTCTCAAACTAACAACTACTCATCCCAGAGCTACCCCAATCTGGATACACCCAGCAAGGAGGAGGATACGGCACTTGGAACAGTGGGGGGTACTATGGACAGCAGCAGAATTACTATGCACAGCAGCAACAGACACCGCCAACCCAAATCTCTTACGGCAACTGGGGACAACAGGCACCGGGCGGTTGGAGTGCCGCAACCACTGGACAAGCTGCCGGTACTTGGAGTGGCTATGGACAACAAACCGGACAAACGCCCCAGCAAAGCTGGAGCAACTCCACGCAGGGTGGTGACTATGGGAACTACAACTACAAGAAGTAAAATAAGTAAAGACTTGTTTGTTTGTAAATAGCTACACAAGAAAGTGGTAGTGTTAAGTTGCTAAAATGACTTAGTTTAACTGACATTTAACTTACGCCATATTGTAGTTCTATTCACAGTAAATAAATAACCTGATGTTAGTCTAGTGGTAGGTTTAGTTAACTTTCGCCTCTACGGTTCTTGCACCGGTGTACAACTTGCTTCAGCATTTGTGAAGTGAATTCTCAAATTAATTGAAATTAGTTTTTTGGATAGTAGTTAGATAGAATTTTTATTGCTTTTTAATGATCAGCAGATTAATCTTTGAATCGTAACAAAAACTACCGACACAGCATTTAATTATTATTTTAATTGATGACTCAGCATGTTTACTTAATAGAAGTACGCGGTCTATTAGGTGAGCATATGAATTGAATACTGTGAATATTTGTGAATATTTAGAAGTGAATATTTAGAAATAAATAATTTTTCATTTTGAAATACTAATTAGATTTTGATGATTAGAAAATTTTAGAGTCAAAATAAATTAGGAATTTGCAGGAATGAAATATTTTTAAATTAATATACATAAATGAAATGGTTATATTTATAACTAATTTGCAGTAAAATATTAAACGATCTTTCAATTTTTCTGAAGAAAGAATTTAATAGTAAATTTTATTCAATAAAATAATTAAAAAATAGAAATTCTATTTTTTAACGGAAGGATGTTAATTTTAATTGCATGATTATTAATCAATGTTAATTTTTACAAGTTAAATTGAAATAAAATAAGCAAGAATGTCACAATATGTTAAGTTCAGTTTTGATGTGTATTCATACTATTTTTTATGTTATATGTAAATTTGAAGTATTTTATATACACAGTATATTTTCTTTTTGGATTTCTGAAGACTCTATTTTATATCGACATTCAGAAATAAAAAGAGGGGAAGAAAGGAATTATTTGAAATAGAATTAAACCATTAATAAATGTTTAAAATTCTTTCAGTTATGATTGTTCAATTTGAATTTCAGAATTTTTCAATTTGAGTTTTAATGTTTTGAATTTTAGGATTGATTAAAATGAGATTTATGTCTTTAAATTTAGAATAATTCATTTCCTATGTAAATTGTTGTTCATTTTTTTTTGGATCGTCTGACATATTCTCTAAATCGTTGCCTATTGATAGATTTACCAAATTTGTTAAATTAATAGGTATGAAAAATATATAATGTCGTGTGAGGAGGAGTGTTAAAATTTTAGTTAAATGTATTACACACTCGTTATATATTTAATGTTAACTTCCTGTTAGACTAGCTCAGCTATATTAAATTACCTATTGTTTCAATAACTATGTATTACTTTTAATGAGAAACGGACATAAGGTCTAAAGTCGATCACACTTCCGTCGAGGGTTAAATACATTGTCTTGTTGGTTCTGAAGTCAGTCTGTCTTGAACATTACTCAGTGAGAGATGAGTTCCACTCATCTCTCCATAGACTTCTAATTGTATAACATATTTACTCTTTAAATAAACTCTATGTCTTAACGTTGTTAACCCACTGTTATTTAACCTAATTCTAACAGTAGAGCACAGAAGCTTATCTTTCATTTTTTAATGTTCATTGTCTTAATAAAGATAATTGCTTTTTTTTTAATTATTTAAAGGTCCTCTCCAGGCTCCGGGAAAAAAATGAGTTTATTACATAATATTATTGAACTAAGGTCTATGATCATTATTTCGCAAACCGCATACAATTTGGTTCAGTATGTATTTTATTATTTGCTTTTAAATTTTTTTAATACTCTGTGAGCAACAATCGAGCGAATCTCCAATCTGACGCTGAGAAAGAAGATTGTACACTCTTTGTTTTGATTTTAAATTTAGATTTGTAAACAAACAACGCGTTTTTGGCCTTCCTTTAAGATATTAATTGTTTCTAAAGGTATATAAACGTTTTTATAATAAGTTTATCCGAATTTAAACCTTTAAACGAATAATAAATATATTTATTAAACCAAATGCCTAGTTGACAATCAAAACAAATGGTGTACATTCTTTTTCTTCAGACTGAAAATTAGAAAGTTGGAAGTAAAGTAGGTTTTGTAGAGTTTGGATTATAAAAATCTTTAAAAGCATATAAAATTAAAAATATGCTATCAAATTTTATGAGGTTTGCAGTAAAATGATAAGACACATTAGCCTCGTTGATAAAAGCACTAAAAAAATTTGATTGGAGGGGACCTTTAAAGAAGGTTTGCTTCTTCTGGCAGGGGAGGGGGCCTTTAAAAAAAAAAAAAAAAAATTACCTATCAAAAAGTATTTGATGTCCCTTGTACATTTCGTTAATAATATAGCTATACTCTATATCAGTCTACAGCATACATAAAACATTTAACTTTTATAGTTCAAGTATTTGTTAAAGAATTAATAAAAAAAATGAGGTACTTTATATACTGAAAAGATGTAAAAAATAATTCGTACAGAATGATTTACGTTTTACCCTTCCCGTAATTGTCATTGATGCAACATACCTAAGTCTCAAACTGATTGAACAAATATGTAAGGTTTTAAATTTTTTTTAAATTTTTTTATGATATTCAAGTTTCTAAATTATAGCTATGCAAATTATAAAGTATTTTTCATCATTTTAGATTCACATGTAATATCTAATATATATGTGTTCCGTGCAATTTGCCGATTTTGCACAATATCGAGAATGCGCTTGAAAATGTAATTTCATGGAGTTTTATGGAAACTTTTTCTTAATTTTGATTTAATTTAAAAGACAATATTTTCAAATTGAAACAAAGTAAAAACAAATGAGGTTAATTGCAAATGTTTGATAGAATGTTTGATATCTCAGTAAAATTAAAATACCAGTTTTGTTCAAGTTTTATTTAAGTAAATATAACTTGTAAAAGATGTATTAGGGGGCGTGCCGCCTCCCAAACATCCCTGCTAGGTCATTAAACAATCATGAAGTGTGCAGTACAACAAACTAGCGGATACAACAAACTAAATAGCGGCCATTTATGTTGAGAGGCCAATTATATAATTCCGAAAACGAAATTTTCCTGAGCGAAGTTTCCGAGACCGAAACTTCCGAATTCTAAAGAATTTAATATTTATACCTTAAAGAGCTTTCAATGGATTAACCATTATTATGAGAATTTATAAGTTAGAGTGTAGAAATCCTTAAATCAAGACTTTTCAAGTAGTCAGATTTGAGGAAGATTTGGATATAAAGTCGAACATTTTCTCTATAAATCTCCAATGAAAACTAATTATCAAGAGTAATTACAAAACGGGTTCGGTTCAAAGAGTTGCTAAGTGACAAGTTTCTATGCAACAATAATGAAAAAAAAATTGGTTAGATGCGACGGCAGACTATGATTTACAATTTCACAACAATCGATTTATTGGTTAAAACGATTTTTTTCAAAAACTAATTAAAAAATCTAAATAATAAATTGTCTTCCAGAGTTTAAAATTTAAAAAAAAATTAGGCGGGGAAGAGTCCGGAGGGGAAAAGACCGGCGGAAAAAGTCCAGGTGGGGAAAAGTCCGGCGGGGAATAATAGTCCGTTTCCCATAGTTAATTCATATATTTGGTATGAAAAGTTATTTTTCCGTGTGAAATAATTATTCTCATTGGAAATTATATTTTCTATTCAATTTTAAATAAGAATATTATTATTTGGTTAAAATACCGTAGGTAAAATAATATAGGTTCGAGTTTGAATAGGCAACTGTTTCATTTTCTCCCCTGAATTTTGTTCTGTAAAATGTATTTGAACTTCTACATTGTTAGAAGTAACTTAGTAAGTAACTGTTCTGTTTAATAAACCTCTAATATGAAAATAGCACTGGTCGTAGACATGCATGACATCAGCAAAATTAAAGGTCCCCTCCAAGCAAATATTTTTATTGCCTTATTCAACAAGGCTAATGTTTCTTATTATTTTGCTGCAAACCGCATCAAATTTGGTAGCATATTTTTAATTTTATATGCTTTTAAAGATTTTTATAATTAAAACTCTACAAAACCTATTTTACTTCCGACTTACTAATTTAAGAAGTTTTCAGCCTGAAGAAAAAGAATGTACACCATTTGTTCTGATTGTCAACTAGGTATTAGGTTTAATAAATCCATTTAATATTCGTGTAAAGGTATAAAATTGAATGAACTTATAATAGAAACGTTTACATACTATAGGAAATAATTAATATCTAAAATAATGGCCGAAAACGCATGGTTTGTTTATAAAATTCAAATTTGTAATCATAACAAAGGGTGTACAATCTTCTTCCTGAGCATCAGATTAGAGATTCGCTCAATTGTTGCTCACAGAATACTAAAAGACTTTAAAAACTAATTATAAAATATATACTGAACCGAATTGTATGCGGTTTGCAGAATAATGATCGAAGACCTTAGTTCTATAATAATATGTTATAAACTCATTTTTTTCTCGGAGCCTGGAGAGGACCTTTAATTGATTTGACAAAATGTCGGATTTGCACTGGCCAAACATTGGAACAAGTCGGTTATACGTGGTTTTACTGTTCTGGGCCGGTGGACATCCGTGAGATGGGCCAACGTCAGGCCTTTGCTGGCCCAATTCATCGAGACCGGCTTGACAGCATTGGCCCAGAGTTTCGTTCTGAATTGGGCCAACGCTGGCCCAACATTGTAATGTTTACTGGGGATAATAAAACATCAGTACGTCACATAACTATATATGCTGATTCCATTAAGACACATACCAGCAAATGTTTGATTTTATCCCCCTCTCCCTCTTTAATGATCAAAAATTGGAATCTTGGGTAGGTATATTAACTGCTTTTTCACTTGCTGGGACTTAAAAGTTGGTTTTTATATCAATGATGAATTGAAATAAAGCTCAAATGGTAGTCTGATCGATATATTATGTAATGATCTCAACAGATTCTAGTAAACCGAATTAGAAAAAAAGAATTGCGCTCGTGACAAATTTGACGTGAGGTCGGAGAGTTTCTCATGTTTAAAACGGCTGGGAAACTGTAAACCAATTATTAGTAGGTAGTATGCATTTCAATCGGCACTACAATAGGTCATTCCGCCAAATAGGTAGTGTGTCAATTTTAGGCCAAAAATTCTCAAAATTTCTGTTCAATGCCTGTATCTTTTTAAAGAGAGCTTAGAAGTTGTAACTTTGAAGTTGGAAGCACAGAAATATTTCAGAAAATAAACATTTAGGTAATAACCTGAGGTGCATGGTGTCTGATGAAACCGGCAAACTCATTAAACGGAGTAAAGACGAAGCACAGCAAGTGGTACTGAGTCTGAGTGTCTGACATGATCGACATCCATAGAAAGTAGAATCCGGGCATAGTGACATAGGGTCACGCAGGTAAATTGCGGACCTTCAATTTTTAATTGCGGCACTCTCAAGAGTCTCTAAAGCATTCTGAATCGAAATTACATTAAAATGTTGCATAGCTATCAAAAGAAGCACAGTGCATGCTAATGATGCTATAACTTATTAATTTAAGTTTTGACGTGTGTTTTGAAGCTATGATGTTTCAGTTGTTAGAGGCCGCAGTCCAGTGTGAAAAGTACAGCAGGAAAAGTACAGCAATCCTGCAGGCTGCGCCCAAGTCCTATTTAATTCCTATCTTCCCATGTTATTTGCTGCGCCTAAATCCCAATTTCTGTAAAAAATCCTGAGTCTGAGGAGAATTTCTTTTCAGACTGGGTCGCAGTTAGTGAGTGGGCCGCATTTTACCTGTAAGACGCCAAGACCCTAGTCTAGATCACAGAACATATAATAAGAAGAAGGTCAGATCGAACGTGTACACAGTGGCCAGAGTGGAATAATAACTCATTTCAGATTGACTAGTAACTCTGTTAGGAATTTAGAATGAACAAAAATTACTCATTTTAACTCTAAATAATGCAGAAATCAGTAAATTATTATATAAATTTCAACTCCGCAGTGAAAACTAATGTAAAATAAGTCATTTAAGCTTCACAATTGGGCTTGTTGTGATGATAAACATAAATAATGGGAATGCATGAAGTTAGGAGTAACTCTGTTAGAATTTATGTTTTTCAGTCTGGCACAGTGGCAAAAATTCAACCAATCACGTCCCAGATTGTATTTGGTGGTAAATTCCCAGTCTGCAGAATATGGAACATTTTTCCAAGACTCTCTGCGGGAGTTTTTGATTGAATTTTAGAAATTGGAGATCTCTGCGGGAGATCTTGAATTAATTCCTATGTTACCATTAATTTAGCTGCGGCCTGCGGGAGATTTTGAATTAATTCCTATGTCACCATTAATTTAGCTGCGGGAGATTCTGAATGACTGAATCTGCTGCTGAGAGTCAGAGAGTAGCTCTCTCTCAAATTAAAGTCTATGCGGGAGAAGACACATTCTGCAGACTGGGTAAATTCCAATGATATGTCAGGAGATATTCAATTTCTCTAATGAAAAATTCCTGCAATGTCGGAGGATATTTACTAATTTAGCTATTAATTCCTATATTACCATTAATTTTTGGAGGAGAAACTGGAAAAATGTTGGAGGACTAGACAAATTGATGAAAAATGTTAGCAGCTATTTCTCAGATTTTTAAAAAAGTCAGGAGTTCAGTGCACCAAATGCAAACTGGATCACGTCCACTGATCTATGACGTCTCTATAATTTTTAAACGCTTCCTCGATAACAGTTTAAATGTGCGCACTATCTCAGCTCATTTACCTAGCCTCATTATCTTTTCAAATTTCTAGTAAATTGACAATTAAAAGAAGGAACTTTTTAATAGAAGAAGCCAAATCTACGTACCAAATTATGTACACGATTATCTATAGCCCTCCCAGTTAGTAGTTACTACGCAATACTAATCCCAGTCTGAAAAGTGTGTCAAATCTGTCACCAAGATTTCATATTTCAGAAAAATTGATACGTATCTAAAAGCTGAGTGGCGCACCTGCGCACCACAGTACGTCTGGATAAATCCTCCATAAATTTCCAGTAATTTGGCTGATCCACCAACATTTTACCCATTTTTCCACCGAAAATTAATGGTAACATAGGAATAAATAGTTAAAAATCCACCGACTTTGCCAGAATATTATTTTTAATGGAGAAAAATTCCACCGACATGTCGGTCCTCGGTGGAATGTACCACGAAATACAGACTGGAGTTCAGATTAATGATAAATGGAGTGAATTTGATAGGTAATTGTTGTATCAAATTTATGTCTGACGCCTGACTGTACCTGAATCCAATGTTTATACTACACAGTTTAATTCTTTGATTGAGATGTTTAATTTAGAATAGGAAATAAAATTCATCATAGAAAACTGTAATTGTAATTTTATGGGGTAACTATTGTAAACTTTCAGTCTGAGGTGTAAATAAAAACTTATCAGTTAGCCGTTAGGTAGATGTATCGGGGGACGTGCGGCCCCCCGAATCCCACTGCCAGGTCATTAAACAGTTATGAAGTCTGCAGAACAACAAACTAGCGGATACAACAAACTACATAACAGTTTTTCACATTGAGGTCATTAATAGAAAGTACAGAGGTGCGCCGCCAGTCTGAAAAGAAGGTCTCCTCAGACACAGGATTATTAACAGAAATTGGGGTTTGGGCACAGCAAATAACATGGGAACATAGGAAGCAAATAGGACATGGGCGCAGGATTAATCCACAAATCCTGCTGTACTTTTCAGACTGGGTGCGCCGTAATGTGATGCGCCGCTCAGCTATTAGATACTGTTGGGACAATTAGTCTCCAAACTTTTTCAAATTTGTCTCCAAAATGACCAAATTTCTTCAAAATGTCTCCAATAATATTTAATAACATGTAAACATAAGAAATAATTAAAAAATTGTGAGCGCAACCCAGTTGCGAGTTCCCAGAACTCTTACATGGCCTCCAAACCACCCCTACAGCCGTCCAACGCACACCTGGTTGTGACACCACAACTGTGATAGTGGCAACCGGTAACACTCAAACAAGAGGTTATAGGGAGCAAAAAATCACAAACACAAGCAGCAGCAACGAAACGTTACTTTATCACAACACTAATGCCAATCCAAGATGGTGTGAGACACACGGAGCAAATTGACACAACCGCCACATACAAAATCTCAGTCCTGATTGATGCCTCTCTGTCATTCCAAACACAGCTGAATCTGACCGCACTGCAGTATTATCCGCGAGAGTAATTAAATCTCACACAAGAAATAATCAATCCAATTGATTATCCACTGCCAAATAATGCGTGATCAGTATGCACATGGTGATGTACTTGTTATTTTCATAATAGAAATATAACAATGCAGGCACTGTGTTAGCCGAAAAAATCGGGGTGTATTATTCCGCCGAATACTTTCTACAATATCCACCTTCAGTAGGATATATGAGAAAATAGAAATCTATTTTCTCATTACTACATCCCCTCTAGTTCCTTAAAGAACTCATGGGACATAGTCGGCCAACCAATCAGGTTGGCGACGAATCCTTCCCGATCGTCTTGGCTCCTCTCTGGCAGCTTCACCAACTTGCTCAGTTCTACCAGAGTTTGAGTCATCAGACTCAGACAACTGATTTTCAGTCACTGGCAGTTCTTGCTCACCAGACTGAGTGATCGGCTCAGTCACTGGCAGCACCTGATTTACTGATCCACTGGGAAATTCAGCTTGAGCTTGGTAAACCATCGGCTCACCATCATCCGAGTCGTACTCAGGAGTCTCCTTCTCGGAGCCTCGACGTTTCCTTACGTCACGGACATGCCTAGGCATGCCATCCACACATACAACATGGTTGGATTGCACATTAGTAACTCTTCCACGAGTCCAGTGCTTGGTGCACGAGGGAATCGCGGGCTTAACTCACACCTCGTCACCAATGGAAAAATTTACATTTCTCCCCTCTACAATCACCACTTGCTGGATATTGGTCACAATACTAGCTGCCGACTCACTCGACAACCTTCGCCAAATTGTGAAATGGATGGGCCACAATCAACGATGGAAAGGTAATGTACATCATTGTAGTGCGTGACATCCGCAGCTATACGATGCCAGTCCCTTTCCACGGCTAAGAAATCTCGTTCAACAAGGTTCTCAACCCTTCTTGAAGGATCTATACGAAGATACTCTTCGCATCCTTCGATCTCACGTTTCACCTGGTCACGAGTTAGGTCCAACCTAATCTGCTTACCAAGGTAAAGCGTACGATGCGGCATATGAGCCGCCCATATAGCGTCTTTCCTGTTGAAAGAGCAGCTGAAACAGTCTCTGCTGCTTCAGAGTCATTAGACTCTTGATGACTAAGCCATCTCTTAGTCACCCGAGTTAACTGGTCAGCCTTATTTTCGATTGTCGAGACAAATCAAAACTCAACTGCCAGCTTATACTCGTTGATGATTTCCTTAATCACCATCAAGTGTCGCTTGATAAGCATTTGAGCCGCCCCTTTCGTGCGCACACGAGACTGGCCCTCGACCGTGTTGTCTAGCCAGGACAACACAGTCCTGGAATCGGTAGCAATCGTGAAAGGTTAGAAGCCCCACATGATTGCCAGGTTGATTCCCCGCCCAACAGCCTCAAACTCTGAGACGTTAATATGGAGATGATCAGACTTCTTTCGAAGCCATGTGGCATCTTCCACTACCACGCCGTCCACCTGGACAGCAACACACATAGCTAGTGAACTAGCATCAGTCCAAACAGTTACATTACTGTTTGGATTGACGTACCACTGACCCCTCACGGGATCTTCAGAGAGTGCTCAATTCTCCAGTTCGTCAACTAGCTTACGAACACACTCACTGAAAGGTTCGTCCTAGGAACCGTCTGACCCCAATCGCTTCAGGAAGCTACAATGGTGTCTTAGCCAGTCAGCCACAGGATAATGTCCTGTAAGGCGACCACACAGAAAAAAGTGTCTCTTCGTCATACCAGAAGATTCTGATATGTAAGAAGATAGCTCGGATCCTCTGGACATTTTCAAATGTCCATTAGGTACCTTATTCAAGGCAATCCCAAGGACTCGACCACCGCCGAGCCCTTCAGCTTCTTTCAATTCGATTCCGTATCGGTGCAAGTGTTCTCTAACTCGAGAAGCACTAACAATAGACTCTTGGACCAAAATATCATAGATATAATGGTCCATGGCACGATCAATCTGATCGTCCATCAAAAGAACTTTACCAAGAATCATCGTCATGATCCTCGGCGCACACGTCAGGCCAAACCCAAGACGCATCAAGGCATAATGAACACCATTATACCTTACAACTTGGTACTGCCACAGTTCCTTGGAGACATGGATCTGCAGATACGTTGACTTAAGGTTTACAACCTTAAGCTGGCCTTGCGGTTGTCTCCACTTGAGCACCTTCTCGGCACACACTGCCGATTCCTCATTATGTGATTCGACAAAAGAATTAAGCTCACGGTAATCCATTACCGGCCTAACCTTGTCCTTAGTTGGCTGGACAACGACCAGCAGTGGAATGACACCTTTAACAGGTCCTTTCCACTCTACAAGCCAGCCCTTGGAAATCCAACTTTGGATCTCCACCGTGTACTTCTCGTGTACACCTGGTGTCTGAGTGCAATTGTACTCTCAAACACCAGTCTGCAGCTGTTTTGGCTTACCAGCAGCCCAACGCCAGCTCACGGTCCATATACGGTTAGCAAAAACAGCGTCAAAATCTTTATCAGAAATTGACAGTAATGGGGCCACACCACATGGCATAGGACGTTCTTTTCTCTTATAAAAGACTCCACAGCATTCAGTCGGGCTTACCCCAACCGACCAAATAGCGAGAATCGGATCCCCCGCAAATTGTCACACCTCCCATGTGATCGACAACGTCGTCACCTAACAGGCAGTCAACCCTGAGATTTTCCAATCCTCTGTGGGCAATCGCATGCAAACCCACGGCCGCCCAGCACTCTCTTCCATTACTGGAAGTTCTGCCGTCTGCTGTCATAATATGACGGGCCTTCCGGCCCTTATGGCCCCCTGCCACACGGGTGGACACCATCGTGCACCCGCTGCCTGTATCAACCAGACACAACACAGATTGGCCATTTACGATGGCCTTGACAACTGGCATCTCACGACTTGTAAGTCTACCAGCTGCCACACATACTCCCAGAGTACCTCTGGTTGGGGTGTTTGCCCCAACTACTACTAAGTCCACAGGACTTAGCTTGCTGCTTAAAGCAACAGAATCCTTTCCGAAAGGATGAAAGGAGGATATTATTCCTCCATTGTCTTTCCGGTGCGTGCCCCTTTCTACGGACTCAACAGAAAAACCCGCGTCACCAGCAGATGGCGCAACAGTCGAACGACTGTAAGGGCACTCCCGAGTAAAATGCCCAGGCTTCTGGCAGCTGAAACATAAATTTCAGCCACTTGAAGGGGGCGTGCCCGACTGCATCGCTTTGGAGCGACGCCTCTGGGTACAGTCTCTCACTCGGTGAGGACCCTGACACCGTGGGCAAACAAGCCCTTGCCTCCTGGAGGCAGTAGCCACTCTAGTGGCATAGCCAGTCCTAAACTGGCCTGAGGCAGCCCTCTGTGTGGACAACCTGTCTCGCACCTTCGACAATAAATTGTCAAAGTCAAAGGTGTAAACCTCTGGGAGGTTCACTGCCCACTTATAGATGGAGGGAAGAAGTCCCTCAAGGAACTTCACACGAAACACCATACTGTCAGTGTTCACCTCCATCCTTGCACCAAAGTGCTGCAGGTCGTCCACATAGACATCCACAGCCTCGGCAGGTAATAACTGACGAGATGTGAATCTTCTATATGCCTCCTGCCGGGACATACTGTACTGAGAGAGCAGTACCCCTTTTACTACCTCCCACTGGCAGGCTTCCGACACCCTCATGGCACGGAATACCCGAACACTGAGCAGCATTGCCCTCAAGCAAGAAGTCAACGACTTCTTGGGGTTTGACCCGCTCGCTTTTACAGCGACGCTCGAACTCGTCCAGCCACTCTGACACATCAATAGTGCCATCGCCACTGAACTTGGGGAGGGATCTCCCCAACCTATCAATAATTGGCCCCTTGGCCTGCATTAAAATGCTGGCCCCTTGACCAATATCAATGAGGTTGGATGTCTCAGACACCCCTGGTTCCTTTCTGGGGGAACCAGCATCAGCCTTGACTGCCTTATCATCAGACATAATGACAACAACAAACAGCCAAGGCAAGCTAACTAACTATGAGTATAAAAATACAGCCTAGATAGCTTGTAAGCGCAACCCAGTTGCGAGTTCCCAGAACTCATACACGGCCTCCAAACCACCCCTACAGCCGGCCAACGCACACCTGCTTGTGATACCACAACCGTGATAGTGGCAACCGGTAACACTCAAACAAGAGGTTATAGGGAGCAAAAAATCACAAACACAAGCCACAACTTGCTTGCTTACACAGCAAAATAAACACTGCGTAGTTTACTTCCAAAGCAACACTAACGCAAGTACAAAAAAGGTACTTACACTGCCTACCTTCAGGCAAGTAACAAAACGTTACTTTATCACAACACTAATGCCAATCCAAGATGGCGTGAGACGCACGGATCAAATTGACACAACCGCCACGTCGTACGAAATCTCAGTCCTGACTGACGTCTCTCTGTCATTCTGAACACAACTGAATCTGACCGCACTACAGTATTATCCGCGAGAGTAATTAAATCTCATACAAGAAATAATCAATCCAATTGATTATCCACTGCCAAATAATGCAGTATGCACATGGTGATGTACTTGTTATTTTCATAATAGAAATATAACAATGCAGGCACTGTATTAGCCGAAAAAATCGGGGTGTATTATTCCGCCGAATACTTTCTACAATATCTACGTTCAGTAGGATATATGAGAAAATAGAAACCTATTTTCTCATTACTACAAAATAGTCACCAACACCAAGATCTTGTTTTGACCTTTGATGAATTTTCCCTCAAATATAGTCTCCAAAGATCTTTGGTGACGCCGACATGGACGCGCTTTGCAGACTGGTCCTAATCTGCCAGACTCATGCAGGAACTGGTAAAGTGTTCTCTAAGAAATCCTCTATTCTGGCTTTTGTTCTCAGTAAAATACATGTAATTGTGTAAATATAGGAAGAAATTAAGGATTGTTCGCACAGAAAATGTTAAAAATGTCCCATATTTTGCAGACTGTCTGGTCTGCCAGTCTATTTTTGGTGCACAAAATTCTACTGACTTTTTGAAAAGGCTGAAAAATCCACCATAAATTTCCAGTAAATTGGCTGATCTACCAACATTTTATCCATTTTTGTAACGAAAATTAATGGTAACTTAGGAATAAATAGCTTAAACTCCATCGACTTTGCCAAAATATTATTTTCAATGTAGAAAATTTCCACCGACATGCCGTTAGAATTTACCATGAAAAACAGTCTTGCTGGTCTGAAAAGTACAGAAGGATTTGTGTATTAATCCTGCGCCAAAGTCTTATTTAATTTCTATGTTCCCATGTAATTTGCTGCGCCCAAATCCCAATTTCAGTAAAAAAATCCTGGGTCTGCGGAGACCTTTTCAGGCTGGCTAATCTGAATCTTCTTTGCAACAAACATAAACTGACACCATTTCGCTAGCAGTACGCATTCATTATAACGACTCTAGCAGAACTACTGATACAGAGCCTCTGATTGACTTCCAGTCTGTATTTGGTGCACAAAAAATTCCACTGACTTTTTGAAAAAGCTGGAAAAATCCACCGACTTTGCCAGAATATTATTTTTAATGGATAACAATTCCACCGACAAGTCGGTGGAATTTACCATGAAATACAGACTGGATTGACTTTGACGGAAGACTATTGTCTTGCGTGGTCTAATTGGCT
Source organism: Caprella mutica (assembly GCA_947561585.1). NCBI lineage: Eukaryota > Metazoa > Arthropoda > Malacostraca > Amphipoda > Caprellidae > Caprella > Caprella mutica. Next base: position 232,654 of record CANNZV010000639.1, read on the forward strand.
CCATTCAAAATGACGTCACGGTAAACGGCACTCAATAGTAATATAATGGGATCTACCGTCTACGCTTCTCCTCTTCAATGATCTGTGGTCAAGATTCCTAATTCCTTGGTTTGCAGCAGAAGCAGATAAAACAACGCGGAGAAGAAGAGATCCTGGATTAAATTATTATTTACAAAATTGTATGAATTGATTTTGCTCTACAAGTTCTGTTGCTCCAATGAATCCAGTCTGCAGAAACTGGTAAAGTGTTTGTAGAGATCTCTTATTCTGTTTGTAGCAAAATTAATGTAAATATAGGTTAAGGATTAATTCAGAAGGGTTTGTAGCAAAATTAATGTAAATATAGGAATTAATTGGGAGCAAGTAAAGATAACGGACCAAGGTCCGTTAACTTTACCAAGTTAAATTCCACTCCATTTTCAATGGAGAAAAATTCCACCGACAAGTTGAGGAATTTACCATGAATTACAGTCTGGGTCCGTTATCTTTACTAGATTAATTTCTGGTCTGTTATCTTTATTCTTTACTTGGTTAAATTATTAATATTTGACCAATAATTAGAATAAGAATATAACTTTGGAATCATATATAGCACATTAAAGGATTTAAGTAGTACTTTTTTCATTTTTTTAGTACTCGTTCTGCACAACTTCAAAACGGTTCACGTTTTTATCAATTCTTTCAATTAATGATATATGTAAAATTAATGTTTAATCATTAATATTATCATTTATTAGGTTTGTATATATATAAAATACTAAATTGAATACTAATTGAAACTAAATGAAGTTTTCTGCTCCGTTAACTTAAGTAGCTTTATGACTGGTCTGTTAACTTTACTAGTTTAATTTCTGGTCCGTATCTTTACCATCTTCATTTCTGGTCCGTTAACTTTACTTGGTCTGTTTCTAATCCGTTATCTTTATTTGCTCCCAAAATTATTTGGAGTCAGAGAGAATATCCAAAACATCTCCCATATTCTGCAGGCTGGCAATGAATCTTTGTTAGGTAATAAATTAATAATAGTTAATACAATAATACTTTATAGGTATTATAGTTAAATTAAAGCATTTTGGCATGACCAAGTCCAAATGAGCCATTTGTATTCTGTAATGAACCAGTCTGGAAAGTACTGCATACACGGTTAACCGTCGTAAAAAATATATTTAAACCGTTGTATCATATAAATTAACCAATGATCTCCATTGTAACATTAAATCAGACTAACGATGCTAACAGCCTAATGCATTCGGGTTTAAAGGAGAATTGACTGGCTATCTATCTCTTATGAACATTATACAGAAACGTTTCAGCAGGGAGTATATGAAGTGATGCATAAAATTTCAATTCTAGAAAATTCAACGAGGATGATTTAGTTTAAAAATATTTACAGTATTATACCGAGGAACGTGAACTCCACTAAATATCTTCTTCTCCAGGTTGGAGGCAGCAAAGCGTCAAGACTGAATACCTCCTAAAGTCAGTGGTTATCTTTGCAGAAAATCTGTTTAACCTGGGATCTTGATCTTTGTACTATCCTCTAACCATCTGTATAACCAGTGTCATCCAGAGGCAACCTGAGGGATATTTTGTCTATTAATAGTAGTATAGATAACTCATGGGATTAAATAACGATAAGTGGATAGTACACATTTAGGCAACAGAAATCTATTAAATAAATGGGAGCAAGTGAAGCATTGAATAAAACAATATAATTATTATAGATACCTTTATAAATTTGATAATTACATACATGAAACTTATGAATCGTAAAATATAACGATACAATTAATAGAGATCTTTATATTATAAAGTAACCTGAATGAAAAAGTATAGCTTTTAAATATGGCAATTCAATAATAAGAGATATTAACAAATCTTATTAATGTATAGATAAATTATACATAATGATAACTTTAATATAGATAACTTTATAATGTTATAATATTAATATAAGTGTAATGATAACTTTAATAACTAATCAAAATAAGAACTTCAAATGAACTTTCTTCAGTCTGTCCACTACTTTGCTAGTGCTGTAAACAGCAGGTCGACCTCTTTTATTATTAAATACAGGAGCCTTGTGTTTTGCCACATTTCCTTTAGCATGGCCACTCTTATAGATCTTTCCAATTTTTTCAATTGTTCTGGGGCAATTAATGGATGGTGGAAGGCACCAATCAATTAATGTTCTCATGTCCAGGGTGTCATTGTCTTGTCCACCATCTTTTCTATGAGCTTTCATTTCATTATACTAGAAGGATTTGACTACAGCTTCACTGCCACTCATAGAGAAAGCAATGTCAAAGACAATGCACCCTTTACTGAAATTTTGTTGTACAATTGTTCATTTGTATAAATACTATGAATTAGGACAGACATATCATATTTCATTAAATATGATTTTGATAGAAAATTAATTTTAATACTAAAAAGTCTATCAACTGTGATTGAATCTGAAGGTTCCACTGGAGCAAAATGCATAATGCTGAAATCTCCTAATTCATCAATGGGTACCAATTTGCCATTGATTTGAACAGAGAAAACCTTTGATTGAGGCAACACTATGAAGCTCACTATACAATAGAAGCTAAACCATCCTTGATCTTATCATGAATTTGATGTGACAAATCACGATCAATATGGACATCTTTAGTTGCTACAATATTGGGTAATTTACTTACATAGTCAACAAACTTCTCAAATTCCTGTATTTTGAAATACAGCCAAATAGGTGCAATTTAGATAATGAATAAGGAGATAGCTCATGAGGATGTAAATTTCCTTCCAACAGTGCAAAAACTTGATCTAGAGGTTGGGTGGACACAAAGCTCAGATCTGTGGTCTAGACTCTTGAGCAAACTGTCTCGAAATTTCCCAGATTCTTTTACTATGTCAGGCACATCTCTCATATTAATGAGGCAGTGGTGGACCATCAGATTCCAGGGAAATAATTTTTCTCTTTTTAGTTTTAGGTGGATTTGTACAACTATTTCTCAATTCATTTAATAGTTCCACTGTAGAGTAAGTACCACTATCAGACAAAACTAGATACCCATCTAACAGTGGTACATCTTGAAAGTGATCATTCCTAATGTTAACAATTTCTGATTTTAATCTAGGCAAATTATTATGAATTTCCAATTTAATATTGGACCAATGGATCTTCAATGCTTCGAAATATGTAGGAACCATCCAATGTGGAACCATCTGACCTTGAAGTTTTTCCATAATCATTTGCAGACTGCAGTGGAGTAAAAATATCAGTAGAAAAGTAAGTCATCAATGAAATCAGACCCAAACATTTGGTATTTCATGGTTTCATTGTTGTTTTCCATGCTAGTTGGGTTCATTTTATGAAATGCTTCATAATACAATTTGAAGCATGATGAAATTTTGTCAAATTGGAGAACTGCACTGGAAAGAAAATTGAAAATATGTAGATGGTCATAGTTAGTTGAATAATAGTTAGTTGTAGATGGTTATATTTGAGAACCTAAAAATTAATCTTTCAGTTTTATAACGAACTATATATTTAATGCTGACATAATATAATAATACATTTAACCTTAATTGTGATTAAGATACTAATGAATTTCTGCTAAATAACAAGCATCAAGACAATGGACGAAGCCAATAAAAACTTACCGGGTAGTTGAAAAAGACTCTGGAGGACTGACTTTTCTGTTGTATTTTTTTGCAATTGCAACAAGGGCAGAATACCCTTTGCCATGGCCCAATTCTTTGGCAAATAAATTGCAGCAATGGATTACTCACTTCAGAAATTTTGATGGTTCTTCAAAATTTAATGCTTCTCGGCCTGAAAAATTAATTAAATTACTGTATAGTACATAGCATATCTAAGCTTATATTTTAGCCATACAGTATCTGAAAATAAAATATTTACCATCAAATTTATAGGTATAAATGTATGCAAGTATTATTTATATGGAGTGACCTTCTTTAACATCGCCTCCAAACAAATGAAGCGCATGTGCAGCATCCCACGTCACCATGAATTTGTCAAGATTTAATTTTTCGGCCATTCCATTGCAAAACTCAGGAGATTTGACGTATTGGCCATCGCATGTGGAACCTGAGAAAATGTAATCTTATTTATAAATTTGGTGATAAAAATCTAATTGATAATAGACAGATAAAATTATTTTAATACTAAAACATTGTTATTAACTTATCAACAGTGTACGAAAAATGACTCTCAGGGAAGTTGAGTTTTTCTTTAACAGTTTTAATAATTGTATCTGCAAGTTCCCTGCTTGTATCTCCAGATACACCTGACAGGTCATCGTCATCTTCAAAATACACTGCTGGTACACCTACAGGTATCACCTCCCTCTTACCATTTAGCACAAATCTCCGCATAATGGCCTGATTAGTCATTCGGTTGACAGTGCTTTTATCAGCACTTATATAGATGTGAGGCAGGAGGGTGGTGGAGAGTAATGGCTTATGGAGATTAGCCATATTTCCTTCACAAATAACAACTGTTGCTGCTTTCAATATCTCTGAAATTCCACCTGAGGAAAAAGAATTCAAAAGATGATTTCATCTGAACATATAAAAAACATTAGTATTAATAAAAATATATCGTTTACAATAATTCAAATAAATTACTACCAAAGTTATTTCATAAGTAGTATTGTATTGCCTTGAATGGCATATGTCACCAATATCTACACCATGGTCATAAATCTGCCAATTCCCTCTCAAAATGAAGAGATGCCCCTTTAAACTTTATGGTTTTAATGGCTGTCTTTATTTGAGTCTCAGTTACCTTTGTTGACCTGGATTTTACTGAATTTTTCTTAGCAGTTAGTGCTTTTAAATGAAAATCATTTAATGTAAAATGATTTTTAACAGGTGTTTGAAATTGTACCATTTCGTAGGAATAGTTATTTCTTAAGTCGTTCTAGGTTATTACAAGACCAGAGGATATGGTATTGCTCCATCGCTCAGCACGTGAACCAATTGCGCGGCAAGAATCAGAAGTATTGACCATGTATTCAAAACAAATTGAACATCTGAATATCAACATCACTTGGTTCGAGAGTAAAATCAAGTGATTAGATAATGTCCTCAATACATTGGCATCTATTCAAAATTTTCTGTGCAGATTTAGAATCATTTGTATCTTTAGATTGACTTATTTTTTAATCTTGAGATTGACTGTTTGTTGCAGAATCATGAGAATGACTTATTTTTTAATCTTGAGATTGACTGTTTGTTGCAGAATCATGAGAATTAATTCTTTTATTCAGAATGCTTTCCATTTTTGAGAAACCTTTCTGAAGCTCTGCAATTATTAAACCTGTGTCTGTTGTATGCTGTGCAGGATCTATAGCTATGTTGGTAGGAATGTCTTTCAGGAATTTATCAATCCCACTTTGAGTCTGAAACATTTTAGTTAAACTGGGGGCGGGTTGAATCCTCTTCAAAGTCCATTATTATCATACCGTTACCCATAACTTATAAAATATAAAGATATCCTATTCAATTGAATAGCTCTGGAATTTATATCTATACCACAGATTAATGATTCATCCTATTATAAAAATCAGTAGTTACCTGCAGGCAAAGTGACAAAAGGACAAGGTGTCTCAGTCTGAGATGTGTCGAGCAAAGCCTCTATTGGCTGCAAAGTAGCACTGCCGGCTAAACTTGAAGAGGAGGAAGTTGATGCTCCAAGGGCTGATATTGGTTCTATCAGAAATTAAATGACTGATTAAAAATGCGTTCCATAGATATGTGATAAATTAATATTCATTATTAATAAATCAAAACATTTGTGAATATTAAATGACTTGCCTACAACATTGATATTCACTTTTTTAACTAGGTTCTTAAATTGGAGAATTTTCTCTTGAATTTCTGGATTCTACACATCACTGTGATTTTCAAACCTAACAAATTCCTTCACATTAAATTCATCTTGCATGTCATATGACACAACATGCCTTTTAATTGTTGATGGAAATGAATCATAGATTGTAAAATATCTATTTCCTTCTTGAATACAGAGTAGACAAATGCTCTTTCCGTTTCTCTCTCCCCTCTCCTTCATTCCTTCAGCATCAGAGGTCTTAATTTCATCTGATTTTGAACCTGATGTTCTTTTTTTTTATCCATTATGAAAATTAGGATTTGAATTAACTGGAAGAAAAGTACAATTAGCTTACATATGATTATGGTAAGTCAAAATTAATAAATAAACACAGATCTGAGTCCTCCCTCCCAATCCAGTGCGTGGATGAAGGGAGAGGAGGGTACGTGATGTTGAATAATAGTTTTGAATATGATTTCTTCTTCAAAATCATCATATAAATCTTCATCATCATCACCACCATTAGATGAATCACCAGTGGAACTGTAACACAGTACGATCTTTACAGTTTCTTATATTGTTAGAAAATTGTGAGTCCGATAGTGTACTTACTAACTTTCTATTATATCATATTCACTTAAGTGTGAGTGTTCTGCAGTATTATGTTTACTTTATTTCGGTTGCTCAAATGACATGGTGAAACTTCAATATGAAACATTATCATGTATGGAAAATGTAACACAATCTTACAACTATCTCTAATAACAATACTACCTATATAATAAAACATGTTGTTATATTTATTTATATAAATCTATCCAACAGGCAACAGTATGGTTAATAGCATTATTCAAATAGCATAAATATTGTATGCATTTATTATTTACTAAATATACAAACAAATGTTAGTCCACAGTCAAGAATCACTTCTACTCTGCTTGGTCAGAATCAGGTGACATTCTGCCGGATGTAGAACATAGTCTACACGTTTTTAGACTCCTCCCATTTCATATAAATCATGCATTAAACTCATATTTTTTTACCCAACATCTTTCTAATACTTTATGAGTACATAATGCGTATGATTTAATCCGATTTAAAAAATTATGAAAATTTGAGAAACAAATAATGAAATCGCGTTCACCACAGATGGAGAGCATTTTTTCACATCTTCCCTCTGTCGCTACTGAGAGGGTACTGACAAAAACTAAGAAACTAGAGTGCTGCGTTACAGCTAACAAGTTCTATGCAACTGATCATCTAAAATATTCAAAATGCACTTATTAATATCTTAAAAGACGCGCTACAGTTAGTGTAGACTATAGTCTACATCCGTCCTTAAAGGGTTAAGTAATTGCAATTACATATTAGTGATATTACACTTACAGCCTTACTGCCCTGCCCTACACTTACAGAAAACTTGAAAGGACAAAGTAAAATTAGTACTAACAAAGATATTAAATAGTTGATTAAGTTATTAAACTAAATCCCAATTTTTTTAAACATACTTATTTCTTTATTTCCAAGTATTTAAAATCAACATAGGTAAAGACTAAAGGCCCTGTTACACGGTGCGAGTTGGTCTAGCGAGTTACTGCAGGGCAGCTACTTGCACAGTGTGACCGCATCAGTCGAGTAACTGTCATGTGCAGGAGGTTAGTAACTCGCATGCGAGTTACTACAAAAAAAATTGTTTTTACTCGCCACTCATGGGCGAGTCAGCCACTCGCCTGCGAAACTCGGAGGTCAACTTTCATGGTGTTTCAACATAACAGTAACTCGCATGTCAAGCAGATATACCTAGGTTTTTTCTATTCTAAATTTGAATAATTCTGTTTCCAATTAGGTAGCTGATTTATAATATTTTCCTTTGAATCAGCTTCATAATGTTTGGGGTTTTATTTGATGGTTATTAAAGCATGTATGTCTTGTATAAGTTTTAAATTTCTCTATTGAATATTATGAATAAAAAAAATTAATATCCTATAATATTAATCAAATTAAATAAATAAAATATTAATTAGGTATTAATTAAATTAATAAAATATTTATTGTTAATAAAATTAATAAAAATATTAATTAATAAAAAGTTATTTATTTATTGAATAAATATTATAATACACAATGCGAGTGTAGGTTCAGTAACTGCCTATTTTCAAGCCATCAGCTCGCACTTGTGTGACCGGGTGAGGCGAGTTGAGCTACTGGTATGCGAGTAGAGTGGGACAGCTGCTGTCCACTGTCATGACAGTAACTCGCACCGTGTAACAGGGCCTTAACTCGCACCGTGTAACAGGGCCTTCAAGGTAACTAATAGACAATAGTATAACAATAACACTAACAGTAGAAATAGGCCTCCTGAACTATTTGGCAACCATTTAGAATTTTCTAATTAATATTTAATTCCTCTGTGTACATGTAAGTAATTGATATTTGATTATTATTCATTATTAGACAGTTTATAGACATTTGAAAATCTCTGAAGAGAAATCAGAGAATTTGCCCCTAAAACTTAAAAGTTTAAAGGTTAAAACTTAAAACCAACATTTTCCAATTTAGCCATTGAAAATAAATTAAATTATGATTCCAGTCTGCAAAACTGAGAATAGAGGAGATATATCAGATATTTGGGATATTATCTACAAACAATTTTGAATTAGGCCTAATTCCTATATTTACATTAATTTTGCTACAAAATTTTTTGAATTAAATTCAGGGCTGGGGGCCTGCCAATTTTGGCACGCAGGAGCTGGAGCTTAACTGAATGTGCAAACAACAGTGCGGAGCTGGAGCTCGAACATTACAACAAGGCAATAGCTCCAGGCTCTGGCAATTTAATTTTTTCAAACTAAACTCTTGAAGCACAAAATTCAAAATTGATTGATAAACATATTACATACCTAGGTATAATTTTATAAATAGCTAAAACAGTAAAACTCAAGACTTTGCTGCAATATTATTATCAAAGGCAAAGGGGAAAAATACATGAAATATAGTCTGGTCATAAATTCATATTGTCACAATGTGGTGAGTTGAGTCGGAGACCGTGACCTGGGTTCACCGTTCAGCAAACTTGAAACCAATTCATTTTCTCTCTATATAGGCAAGTAATTTTTATTGCTAACTGGTTCCAGACTGCAGGAACTGTTAAACTCTTCTCCAAGAAATCTTCTATATTAGCTTGTGTTCTCAGTAAAATACATGTAAATATAGGGGGAAATTAAGGATTGTTTGCACTGAATTGCACAGAAAATGTTAAAAATGTCCCATATTCTGCAGACTGGGATGGTTCTGAAAATTGCAAATGGTGAGAAATAGTTTTCTCCTATGCTACAATGTTATTTTGGAGAAAATTTATATGTTCATTTTGGTCCTTTGGAAGTTTGGATGATATCAGATATGATGATTCATCATGATTGTTTAATGATCTGATCTGATAGGGGCCCATTCCCAGGGGGGGTTCGGACTTCAGGGGACAGCAAATGTTTATGGTTAAAAGTATGGTTGTATGGACAAAGTCATCAATTCATTAGTTTATCATTTTCAAAATACATTCTTTTGGTCTTTTCAATTTGCTCAAAAGATAGTTTTTCGATAATGAATATGTACTTTTCGCTAATGGATATGTTTTTTTCGCTAATGAATGTATACGTTTTGATAGAGAATATGTACTTTTTGCAGCAGAGCATTCTCCTAATATTTTGATTTAAATTGAATAATTTATCAGCTACAAGATAGGTAGTTTACCTATTATGTAAAGTTAATCAAATTACTTGGGTCAAAAAATTACCAGGGGATTAAATTACGATCACGGTCAGCCTAATTACACATAATAATAATTTGACTTATTCGTTTTATATCGCACTGTGCGCTTCATCAATCACACTGTTGTCATATTATATATATATATACAAAGTCTTGTAAAGAAATAATCACAATCAAAACAAATGTTGAATTGCTGATTTTCATTCAGCATATATTTTGATGACCGCCAGTCTGCAAAATGTGTCAAACAGTCTCCCAAGATTTTATTTTGAGGGCAATTTGTTTCTAAAGATTTTCAAATCTATCTCCAAAAAGACCAGAATTATTCAAATTGTCTGTAATACTTACATTTAAACATAGGAATTAATTAAATTAAAGATCTTGCAAAGATATATTATCATTAAAAAATGTCTCCAAAGATCTAGTCTGCAGAATATGGGACATTTTTAACATTTTATATGCAAACATTGAAACAATCTCTAATTTTCTCATATATTTTCATGTATTTTGCTAAGAACAGAAGCCAAAATAGAGGATTTGTCAACATGGACATGCTTTGCACACTGGGACAAGGGTCCTGTTAGAGTATATTGCCATGTTCATTATTACTAAATACTTTACCTATACATAATCACCATATTAATCAAAACTGTGATATTCCTTCTTTAGTTATAACCATAACTATGTCTTTAGAGGCATTTCTCTTGAACCTGGAGTCTCAGTGTATTTGGTGCATTGAACTTCTGACTTTTCGAAAAATCTGTTCTAGTCCTTTGACAGTTTTCCAATTTCCCCAGTCTACATAAACTGATGAAGTGTTAGGCATCTTGAGAGCTGTTGTGATATGATTATGGCATATGATATGGCATTATCCAAGTTGTTGTTTATGAAGAATTTTATGTGTGGCTCCAAATTTACCAGTTCATTATTGAAAAGTTATTATATTAATTATTTCAGATAACTTTTAATGTTATGTTGCACAAACATTCCTAAACATGGAACCTATTGGCAATATGGCTGATGACTGTGAGAGTGAGCTTCTCTTTGAGGAGGGAGCTGCTTGTTGTTACTGTGATTGCGCTTGCAATGCCAGACAAGACAAGTCCTACTCATCCCAAATGACTCAGCTGAAGCAGGTTAGTTAATTGTTATGTACAATAACTGTTCTTTTTGTGATATTACTGCTTATTCAATTGATAGCTACTATATATATTCCTATACTATGAAAAAACTTAAATGAACTAATGTTTTTCAAAAATGTTAATTCAATTATTTAATAAAATAATAGCTAATAACATTAATTTTTTTAATTATTTCAGTAGCTAAGTTGAATGGAGATGATTCTTTTGTTCCATTATTTTGCATTGCAAGTGCAATTTTTAAATAGTATCTACTATTTTGATGCTTTATTTCTAATATCAGTTGCTATAAATTTGTCTGATAGTTTTTGATGTTCAATCTCAAGTTTTGGGGCAACAACGCTTTTCTTATTTAGTATAGTAATTTATCAATTTACAAAATAAAATAAAAATTGCTTTTCTATTTTTACAAAAGGATTATAAATGTTCATAAAATTGTATTGGTACTATTATGGTGTATTATTACATTATTTAATTTTGTTTTTTTGTATACATACATGGTTTATAAATGATCCATCTACAAAATTAAAATTTATATATAGTAGCTATATACCATTATACCTACATAAACAATTTTTTCATGTTTAAACCTCTTTATTATTTAAGTGTTTTGCTGTACATCTCTATCTATTGCTATATTTTATGAATAGTTAAGAAATGTTTCATACTTTTCAGATGTGGGATCAGTGGTCAGAACTGCAGCAGGTGCTGGCTTTATACGCTCTTCTACGCCAGTCCTCCACTCACCCTTCCAGTGCGCACCTCATGATTGCAAACATGCTCTATGCTCAGCAATCCAATGACTATTTGCAAGATTTGCTTCAACAGGCCAATGATCCTGGTATGGTTGATTGTAGTGAAATATCAAACAATATTTTCAATTGTGGGTTAAGACAGGGGAATTTGATACAGAGGGAATTTGATACAAGAATCATTTTTTATTTTGAAAAGGACCTATATCTCGAAAAGTGCCAATTCGATTGTTACCTTATTGGTAACAATTGGTCTCAAATGAAAGAGGACACATGAGGATTTTAGAAACATGTATAGTTTCATTATTAATTAGCCAAGATGATACAGTAATGTATCAGAATAAAGGGTGTTTATTTTTTTCAAAAAGTAAAATAAAGTATAACCACATACTAAAATGCCTATAACATAAAAACTTACAATCACACTGTGCTTTTCTTGGTCTCATATGGAAGAAGTAACTTCGAAGTATTAGACACGTGTATAGTTTTACTATAAATAGATCATTATGATATGTTAATATATCTAAATAGCAGGATGGTTGTTTCTATAAAATATGATTTTTTAACCAATAGAATTTTAAATAAGCCTATAGCTAAATAAGCCTATAGCTCTAAAACTTACTATTGGGTTCAGTTTTTCTGAGTTTCATATGAAAGAGGATACCTAGGAGTATTAGTATCAAGAATATTTTATTTATTATTAGCCAATGCTTCATTAATTTCCTGAAACTAGTAAAAAAATTTATAACATAAGACTCCAACTCAGAAAGCAATGAAAATATTGACAGTTTTGATTCAATGTTCTGATCTTGTTCTTATCCAATTAGTTCTATGTACTATCATCAACAGTTTGAGAACTATCTTATATAACACCTTTTGGCAACCAATGTGTCTTTTAAAATTAAATAATGAGGTTGTATCAAATTAGTAACCTTAAAGGTTGGGTAATTTCATGCATTATTTTTTCATTTTTCTAATTATCGCCACGGATGTATGGAATAACATATTTAATGAAATTATTATATGAATTGATAGGCAAGATCCTGAATGGAAGAATTAAAATATAAATTGTGAAAAATTAGTTAATAGCTAACCGTTTCAAATTAGGGAAAAACTTCAATTTTATATCAAATTACCCTGTCTAATCCTGCCTTATTGGTAATTCTGTATGTAGCTACTGAACTATCTTCTATTCTCACATACCTTAAATCTTCTTTAATATGTTACTTAGGACGCACTTAATGGATTCAAAATAATATATGCATCATTTAGACTTGTGTTTTCTCAAATAGTGTAGCTGATAATAGTTATTGTATAGCAAAGATTATTTGTTATTTGGTGGGGACTAGGGGTTTGAAACATTATTGCTGATCCCCTCCTCATTGTCCCGAGGCTACATCTAGGTAGGCCTTCTTTTTGTTATATTGTAGGTTTTGTTTAGTTTGGCGCCTTTTTTCTTCAGCTTCCCTTTTGTATCTTTCCTCAATTTCCTTTTCTTATTAGTTATTTTCTCTTCCTTCTGCCTTGCTATATCCATGGGTAAGCAGACTGACTGTGTTGGTCTCTTATCCATTGGGTTCTTGCCATCCATGCGCTGGGTTGACACTGTTACCTGTGGTAGCAGAGTAGTTGACCTAGTGCATGGAGCGTACTTTCACGGTTCCCTCTTCTACGAGGCCTTAGTCTCATTGGATCACCTCGTAGTGGATAGGAACTACTTTCAAACCCCGAAAATAATGATTTGTTGTTTGGTTCTAAATTTTGTTTGTCCATTGAAGAATTGGAAAAAGATTTGTTATTAATACATTTTAGAAATTAATAATTAAGAATCTGTTTACTAATAAGAAACCAAAAGAAAGATTGCAAGAAAGAAAGAAAGAGATACCTAAGATAGTATCTGCTCACATCAAAACTTCAAAAGCGAGTGAAAATCCTATTGCAGTGCGGGATTTTAAATTTACTCTATGTTGAATTAATGCCAAATTGTAGTGTAACTAGTGTTCACACAGAATTATATAATGTCTTTGAATGCCTAAATATTTCCGATATTAAGAGTTCCACATTCATAGTGGAGCATGTCTGATGTAACACCTACCCGTGTGAAATCTGACATCACACTGAAGCACTGAACATGAAAGAAAGATTGGAGATAAGTTATCTAAGAGGAGAGTTGTAGCCTGGACTATCTTGAAATCTTCCTTTCTCTTTTCGGGCTCTCATTAAGTGTGCACACTAGATAGTATTACTGTATTACCAAATTCAATCTGGCAATCTTTCTTGCTATCTATTTTGGTTTGTGCGCGGCCTAAGGGATCCGCTTAATGATATCTTATTCTTCACAATTTGTTACGTAAAAGCTATACTCTTTTATAACTGTCATATTCAATGCATCTAGTGCATAATTCAGGTATCATGTCATGACCATATTGTGAAAAAGGTTTCTGTGTTCATCATCACCATCCTTTTCCTAAACTGACAATATCAAGTTGCTCATTTTTTTACAGTTTGGGTTGCTAATATGGAAATAAAATGCATGGAAGAGAGCAACTTCTATGAATATCAAGATTATGAAACTGAAGAATTAGGAGAAAGGAGAGGAAGCTCTTGCAGTGACAGGAGAGACAGCTCATTGACTGACAGGAGAGACAGCTCATTGACTGACAGGAGAGACAGCTCATTGACTGACAGGAGAGACAGCTCGTTGACTGACAGGAGAGACAGCTCGTTGACTGACAGGAGAGACAGCTCGTTGACTGACAGGAGAGACAGCTCACTTACTGACAGGAGAGACAGCTCACTTACTGACAGGAGAGACAGCTCACTTACTGACAGGAGAGACAGCTCACTTACTGACAGGAGAGACAGCTCACTTACTGACAGGAGAGACAGCTCACTTACTGAAAGGAGAGACAGCTCACTTACTGAAAGGAGAGACAGCTCACTTACTGACAGGAGAGACAGCTCACTTACTGACAGGAGAGACAGCTCACTTACTGACAGGAGAGACAGCTCACTTACTGACAGGAGAGACAGCTCACTTACTGACAGGAGAGACGGCTCACTTACTGACAGGAGAGACGGCTCACTTACTGACAGGAGAGACGGCTCACTTACTGACAGGAGAGACGGCTCACTTACTGACAGGAGAGACGGCTCACTTACTGACAGGAGAGACAGCTCACTTACTGAGAGGAGAGACGACTCACTTACTGAGAGGAGAGACGACTCACTTACTGAGAGGAGAGACAGCTCACTTACTGAGAGCAGAGACAGTTCACTTACTGAGAGGAGAGACAGCTCACTTACTGAGAGGAGAGACAGCTCACTTACTGAGAAGAGAGACAGCTCACTTACTGACAGGAGAGACAGCTCTCTGAATGACAGGAGAGACAGCTCTCTTGCTGACAGAAGGGACAGCTCTCTTGCTGACAAAAGTGACAGCACTCTTGCTGACAAAAGTGACAGTACTTTTGCTGACAGAAGGGACAGCTCTCTTGCTGACAGAAGGGACAGCACTCTTGCTGACAGAAGAGAGAGCTTCCACAGTGACAGGAGAGAAAGCTTTACCAGCAATGTGAGCGATCGTAGAGGCAGCTCTGTCAGCACTTTGAGTGACAAGAAGGAGGGGGAACGAGAGAGGGTCGAATCTTGTGGCAGTGAAGATATGGATGAGAGGTGTGGCGATACTCCCTTCTCAGAGAGCTTGAATGAGTTATTGCTTCACCTGCCATTGCTTCATTTCAATAACACTGAAGCTAAAATGGTTTACTTAGCTGTTATTTCAAAGGTAAGTTTTTTCTAGCCATTCTAAGCATATCATCGAAATACTTTATAGCTACATCTGTTTCCAAGAGTTAATAAATTAAATTAGTAACTTTACTACAGATATTTATGTATTCAATCGTAGTCCTCATAGAAACTAGAAAGTACAAAAAAATGTTTTCCAAAAAAATCAAAATGCTCAGAATTCATTCCGGATAATCTGACTATCACTTAGTAAAATTAGGGAGTTGAGAAGCAGCACACGCAGATTGTTTCTAGGGGTTGGTAAAGAAAAAATTTCTTTCTAATTGTACGCCACCCTACTGAAGTCTTTTCTTCGTACAGATTGGCAAGCCACTTATCAACGAATATCACTTAAAATACTGTAAGAGCAACTTAGTTGCCAGCTCATAGAGCTGATGCGTTACTGGTTAGTCAGCTTAAGCTAAACAAATATGCATCCTAGTTACGAGTTCCTAGACCTCTTACACGGTCTCAAAACTACACCATACAGCCGATGTATCATGCTTTCGTGAGACGCGTGTTTTCTTGAGATCTGTGCATATCTGAGACGGAGGGTTGATTGTGGGCGTGGCGTTATTTCATCATTATCATATTATTTCTTCAGTGCTGAGTAGCACTGTGTATGTACTAATTGGTCATGAATGTGCAGCAAATTTGATTGTGGTGGCGGAGTACAACATAGATTAAATTCTTAGCTGATCAATTAGAATGATTATTTCAATAATTTAATTAGATTATGTCTTGCAATTAGAAAATACTGAATATGTGAAATGTTTTATTTATTTGTAATCGTATATTATACTTGATTATCCTTCATGAAAGTGGTGTCAAATATTTCCCTACATGACCATCAAGTGAATTAGGTAGCTACTATCGAAAAAAATCAGCAAGATGGGATAATAATTTTAAAAACTATTGGCATTAATGGCATAATACATTTATTGTACTCAATAAAGGTTGTGAATTAAAATCGGAAAAAATGTTTTTTTTTTTTTTTTTTGCTTAGCTTAACTCCAGAATGCAACACGGTTATGAGCTTCTGCTTATGAAAACAACCTACTCCTAACTAAATCCTAGAGTTTAATACAATGTCAAAGTGGCCATATCGTCCATGACTTTGAATTCATCAAGCCAACTTGCTTGATTACATATTTCAGCATTCTGGAAAAAAACGAGCATTTCAATATCAGTGCCACGAATTTTATCATCTTTCATCTTTCTCTTTTTCTAATATTCATTCACACTATTGCAATTGCCCATTGATTTTGCTAAATATGGAACTTATATTTTGCTCATAAATCAAACCATTCCTTATCGCCTATTTTGACACAACACCATTGGTACTGAAGAAATAACGCCACGTCCACAATCAACTCTCCGCCTCATATATGCACGGATTTCAAAAAAACACACGTCTCACGAAAGCATAATACTCCGGCCAACGCACGCCTGGTTGTGACACCCCAACCATGATATGACGACCGGTATCACACATAAGTACAAAAATTTGGAGGTTTCAGGAGGTGATCACACGAGCCGCAGCTTGCTATAGCAGAGCAATTAAACAATACGTTGTTTGTTTCCAAAATAAACCAACGCCAGTACACCAAGTAGCTACCAACAAAAATATAATTTTACAAACAATGTGAACACCGGAGAAAAGGACCCAACCTTCCCGTATGAATCCTCGAGTCACAATGCCTGTCTCGAACAGTGACGTGACGATCATGGGAAAGTTCCAACGATGTGAGAAGATGGAAATATATTCTCGATATGAACATATCCTCTCTGGTTCTTCAGAGAACGCATGGGACATGGTCAGCCAACCACTTAGGTTGACGATGAATCCTTCCGATCGTCTTGGCTCCATGGGAGCCCTGGCAGCTTCACCAACTTATCAGGTATACCAGAGTTTGAGTCATCAGACTCAGCAGACTAATTTTCAGTAACAGGACGCTGTTACTCAGCTAACTGATCCACTTGAAAATTCAGAGTCGGCATGATCATTGCAAACCATCGGCTCATCTTCATCAGCGTTGTACTCAGGAGTCTTCCCTTTCTTGAAGAATTTATACGAAGATACACTTCGCATCCTTCGATCTCATGTTTATCTTGATTACAAGTTTGCTCTAACGTAATCTGCTTATCAAGCTAAAGTGTGCGTTCAACGTCAAAATGATGAGGGAAATGAGCCGTTGCCTTATTTCTTTAAAATAAGGCTGCCGAAATAAGCCTGTTTCAGACTAGTTAGACTATTGATAATAAATCCTTAGTTCAGCCTTATTTTCCTGTGAGCTAACCACACAGAAAACAAGCGTCTCTTCGACATGCAAAAAGATTCTGATAAGTAAGAAGATATATCGGATTCTGTAGATATTTTCAGATGTCCATTGAGCACCATATTCAAGGTAATCCCTGGTACTTGACCATCATAGAGCCATTCAGAGCTTCTTTCAATTTCATATCTGTGCAACTGTTCTAGTGTTTCCTAACTCGAAAAGCACTAACAATAGACTCCTGGACCAAAATATCATCGATATGATGTTTCGTGGCACAATCAATCAGATCGTCCATTGAAAGAACTTCACCGAGAATCGTTGCTTTGATTCTCGGTGCACACGTCAGGTCAAAGCCAAGACGACCAAGGCATAATGAATACCGGTATACCTTACACCCTGGTACTGCCACAGTTCCTTGAGACATGTACAAAATCGCAGACTTTAGGTCTACGACCTTAAAAGGTGACCCTGCAGTCGTCTCCACTTGCGCACCTTCTCGGCACCCACTGCCGATTGCTCAGTATGCTATAAACTAATAAGCACAGACACAACCACACTGTCCTCACTGACATACATCATGAAAATGTAATAAACCCAAACACAATTCAAATATAAGTAGGTTATCCACACATCGGTTATAGAAAATTTCAGTCTTGGAAAATTCGGTCTCGGAATATTTGGTATTAGGTATAAATAAAACACGAACCCCCCCCCCCCCCCCCGCCAGGTCTTTAAACAATCATGAAGTGTGCAGTACAACAAATTAGCGGATACAACAAACTACATAACGGTCATTTATAGTTCCTAGACAGAAATTTCAAGACGATATTCCGAGACCGAAATTTCTAGTCACCCCACTTATCCTATGAATAAGAAAATACCGTGTCGTCTACACAGAAAATGCATTAATCATTTTTTTACCACTACTTTCTTCGCAGCTGCAATGGTTACTAAGAAAGTCCTTTCCTACATATCGGTCCACGTGTCATCAGGGTTTTTAGAGACATCTTCAACTACCCAATTAAGAATAATATTATTTCTAACTCTTGGAAAGAAATGAAGACTATACTGATTATACTTCATATTTATCTATTTCATTACTTGCAATGTGTACCTAGCTAGGCAAACTTAACTTTAATAGGTACACTGTACCTATTTAAATAGGTACAACGTACTCAAATATGTACAACGTACTCAAATAAATAAAACGTACTTTAATATGTACAACGTACTTAAATAGGTTTAGTGTACCTAAAAATGTTCTGACAAACAAAATGTATAAAATTAATAGATATTAGTCTGTGCAAGTGTCACCCGTGGAGCTCACTTCTGACGTCAGATTAGCGTTAGAACACCCCTTATTGTTGTTGTTAAAAAAAATTTAATTGGTAACCCAGTGCATTCACTAATATTTCTAGCAAACAGAATTTTTCTAGTATAATAGCAAAAAATATAATTCTGTATGGACTTGTTTTGCAATTGCTGGAAAATACAAGTTTTTCATCTTCACTAATGAACTGATTCGATTGAAACTAACTTCTAATGGTACCTTTATATGATAACACTTCAGAGGGTAGGAAACTGGATTACGAAATTTTCATTGACTGCATAATTTTTCTGTGCCCATGACAAATTTACCATACCTCGGGAGTATTTCCCGGGGGTTTCAATTTTTTTATTTGCTTTTGAAACTTTTAATACTCGATGCGGGACACCTTTAATAAAAAAATCTTCAGATATTCTATATAGATGTCCTTAATTACGAAGATTCTCTAAGATATGATAATCCAAACACGGTTTACCTAAACCTATCTGCTTTTATCAACTTCGCCATACATTAAACATATATACTTTCTGAAAAACTCTGATTTGTTGGAATTTTATCTTGTTCTGTGAAATAACACAGCTGACTCTAATGATATATCGTAGGTGTAACCATTTTCTTGTTCGAAAATTAAGAGTAAGACAATTTTCATATATTCTGTTGATTTCTATATGACACATTTTCCATATTTTTATGTCTATCGTGATATTTATTGCAGGTTGTGTACATTGCAATTCGAATCAACAACAAATGTCAGTCCGACACATTCACTGTCCAGCAGAAGGTAAAACAACTGGTGACGTATGCGATGCTACATCCTTGCGTCACTCAGAGCGAACGTAAGAGCCTCATGGCTTGCCTCCACTCCCTCAATGATGCCACAGGTAACAATCCTGAGGAACAGCATCAGAAGTGGTCTGATTTGGAGGCTCCTATGGTGTCTGCTGATGGTTCTCCTCGAGATGACAAAGCAGCGCACTCTAACCATCCTGTCTCTGATATTGGTGCCTGGCTGAAGTCTCTCAGACTGCACAAATATGAATGGCTTGTTGGTAATTTGTCTTACAATCAACTTCTTAACTTGGACGATGATATATTAGAGTCTAAAGGCGTCACGAAAGGGGCTAGACACAAACTCCTTTTGAGCATTGCTCGTTTGAATCAGAGAGAATCTCAACTAATTGCAATTGAAGAGGATATCATGAAGAACACTCCAGGCTCAATAGAATCTGGCCTCACACAACTTAAAAATATAATCGTAACTCCTATGCCGCCCTCTACTGGACACGAGGATGAGAAAGCAAAGCACTTGCCTAGTGTGTTCATCAGAGTACTGAGTAAGCTAGTGAGTGCTGTGGCAGTAGCTGTCAACAACGTGTGTGACACCAACAAACAGACTAGAGTCAATACTTCTCTCTCTGTGAATCTTGTATGGCTACTGGATAAATGTTTGCAGCATGAATCTTTCACAGAACATCATAAGAGACTTTACTTGTGGAGAAATCAACTGATTCTCCCTACTAATGCTCAATACAGACAAAGGAACAGAAGGTAATATATATGTAGCTAACTATCACTAATTTACATTCATACTAATAAGTCATATCAAATTTTTCAATTTAATGCTTTACTCTTCGATCGCACCAAATTTCATGTTGCCAATGCACTGATTATTTTTGTATCCGGAAGCTCCCAGGGACACTATCCTGAAGCTGTCTGTCGGCAATGAAAGAGGGTGGGGGCGTCCCTTGTCCCCTGAACTGTTGTAATTTGGATTTTCTTTTTCATCTTTATCATTTTTTGAATGCTACTTGCAGTTTTAGAGGATAGCGCTTAGGTTATTCTCTTCAACTGCGAGGTCTTAGATTATAATGTTAGGTAGGATCTTAGGCTTCATTTACTATCATAGGATCTTTATTTTCCTCTTCCGTTATTGAGTTAAGTCACCGATGCTTGTGTCCATTTTCTTCACATTCCTTGGTTCAAGCAGTAGCTTCATTGCATGGTGACTCTCTTCATGGAGGCACTTTCCTTTCTTTCTGCTCCATTCTTTTGACCTCATTGAGGCAGCCTTTGGTTTCGAAGCAGACCCTAAACCCCTCTCCCCTACTAAATTAATTAATAAAATTATCAAAAGGTTATTTTTATGTTAGAACTTAGTTACTATACTTTTGTATAGAAGTTAATATATCCCCAGATGGAGTCATCAATTTGAGCAGAACCCTACTTCTGTTATGCACCAGCAACTGCTTCAACAACAAATGCAGTTACAGCAACAGTGTCAGATGCCTCCCTATCTCTACCCTCCAAATAGTCTCCCAATTACTATGCTTGACAGGAGGCAAGTCTATCGTCCTCCCGTGTCACCTCTACCCCCTAATATGTTCTCTTTCTTGGGATTCTGGGGAGGACATCGCTCTCCTCAACTCGTGAATGTGATCGGGGGAAATCCTGCCAATTTGCTTCCTCCTCAGCCATTTACCACCAAGAGATCATCCCTCCAGGAGACTCCTTCTCAGGTGACTTTGCTCTCATTTGACTAGTGCATAAACATAGCATGAGAATGATTTGCATCTCATTAATGTAGTGCTCTTAATTCAGAGATTAAATTGATGCAAAATCTCTATAGACTGTTTGTTGCTATACAGCTTTATTTAGCTTTCTGCCTAAAAATGGTGAAAATAAAGGAAATTATAATAGATTGTTACTAGCTAATCCATCAATTACATCATTTAATTGATTGAATCAATTGTCAGTTACATGTACAGTCACTGATTTGACTAAATTGTACTTTTAAAATATATTTAATCATGAAATTTTTGTACTTTTCCAGTTGAGAGCCCACGTGAGCTTACAAAGAACCCGCAGTGCCCCTTCCAGACCCCATCACCCGACTCTGTCCACCAGACCAGTCTCCCCAAACCTCCAGACTTCTTCCCCCCCTCTGCCAAGTCTCACCCCCAGACGGGCCTCTCACCCAGAGACTTCCAATTGGTGTGAGGGTGGTAAGGATGAGAGAACTGCCCCCGTACCTTCTACAGAGGATGACATCACCAACCAACTGGAGACACTTTGCCTCTCTGTCACTCAGCATGCATTGGAATGAGGACATGCTTTGGAATGAGGACATGCTTTGGAATGAGGACATGCTTTGGAATGAGGACATGCTTTGGAATGAGGTCATGCTTTGGAATGAGGACATGCTTTGGAATGAGGACATGCTTTGGAATGAGGACATGCTTTGGAATGAGGGCATGCTTTGGAATGAGGGCATGCTTTGGAATGAGGGCATGCTTTGGAATGAGGACATGCTTTGGAATGAGGACATGCTTTGGAATGAGGTCATGCTTTGGAATGAGGACATGCTTTGGAATGAGGACATGCTTTGGAATGAGGACATGCTTTGGAATGAGGGCATGCTTTGGAATGAGGGCATGCTTTGGAATGAGGGCATGCTTTGGAATGAGGACATGCTTTGGAATTACCTATGACCTAAGATCTATAGAAGATCTATCCATATCATCCAATGTGTGGGCTGGTGCTTAGTATCTCAGAGTTAGGTTCTCTCTGTTAAATGTTCCATCTTTGTATCTGTTTTTTCCTACTTTATTTGCTTTCAGATTAACATTCCTTTATTAGCAATGAAATGTTTAAACGGTGCTGGGACGTTTCTTTTCTGGACGTTTCGTTAACGGACGACTTGTCAACGGACGTTTCGTTACTAGGACAATTCATCACCAGATATTTCGTTTCCTGACGAACCAATTTTTAATTTGAAATGAGTGATAGACTACAAATTATACCAATCCCGTACATTATATGAAAAATTTCGTTCATATTCACAAATTAGTATATGAAAATTAAAATACGGCTAAAATGATAAATTATATTCTTTTCTTATATGATCGAAAATAATTATTAACTTCGCAAAATTGCGGAAGGTTGAGTTTTTTCATTATCTTATTTTCATTCGGTAACATGTAACATCTGGTTATTGGATCTTTACCCTAACGTTAAAACATTTTCGAAGATATTAAAAACAAATTATTGTCTTGAACGAACCCTTCCACCACGGGGGAAGTTTGCCCTTTGAGAACATATAGATTACGGCCTGGTCAACTGGAGCAAGCTCAGAGTTCTCGTACTGAACCACATTTTCGATCATGTTAGGAATAATGAAATAGAATAATTGTTATTTAACTTTTAAATCGATTAGTATTCATCCATCCAACTTTTCTAATCAAAGATATTAAGTAATGATTGTTCAATTTGATACCTCTGATTATAACCAATAAAATGTTTGTTAAACCTTATAATTTGAAGTAGTATAAATTTATTAATGTGAAGGATTGATATAAATTGTAGTCTGCAACCCATTTCAAAGAAAAAAAATCAATCCTGGTTTATAAAGAAATTAAATCTGGTAATAAAACGTCCGGTGATCGTTGATAACATGCTCTTGGTAGTTACCGTAAGTCTATTAAGTTTATTTCTGTGTTTGTGGTAGGTACTGTTGATCATGAATGTGAATTCGTGTAGTTGTTGTTGCTGCTTATCTTCTTCCACTAAGTTTGTGGTTTACAGAGAATGAGAAGTTATTGCTGCATTCACATGCACTCATTGAATGGAAAGCTTCTAAGATGGAATGACAAAAGATCTAAATTTGAGTCAGTAAGATTTTCATAGAAACATACAAATGAGTAGTGTTAAGGAAATGTACAAATGTCGGTTCTAGTCATTAATAATTACTCCCGTAATTTGGTTTTAAGGCGATATTTAGGAAGAATCTTTACTCTTTTAATCTTATTGTATTTATTTTTTGAAATTTCACTCCTAAATGTTTTTCTTAGGAAAATATTATACAGCTACCTAACATTAAATAGTAAATTGTGAACAAGTTATCTTATGATGATATAGGTACAGAAATATGTTTGTCTATAGCTCTCAATATTGGAGTCAATATTTTCTTTGCTTGCTTAGGCTAATTAATTAAAACTGTTATTTCTTTTCAATTTTTGTTATTTTTAGTGAGTTTAAGTTTTCTTCGTTTACCAATGCCAAATCAATTCTGTTTACCACTTCGTTGACATTAATGAGATATAATAAAAATATGCTGTTTTATAACTTTTATTTACTTGATTCAAGAGCAACTCTACTGTCCAATCAAGCAACCTAAGGAAAAAACTGTGAAGTAAACATTTTGTTCCTAACGCCCAATTTCTTCTTCTTATATCCTCTTCTTTCTGCCTTGCTATATCCATGTGTAAGCAGACTGACTGTGTAGGTCTCTTATCCATGGGTAAGAAGACTGACTGTGTAGGTCTCTTTTCCATGGATGTCTAATCTTGCCATCCATGTGCTGGTTCGACATGGTTCATGGGGCGTACTTTCACTGTCCCCTCTTCTACGAGGCCTTCTCTTCATGTCTCTTTGGATCACCTCGAAGTGGATAGGGACAACTTTAAACCCCGAAAATAATAACAATAACTTCAACATCCCTAGAACGCAAAGCGATCAATCGATGGTTGCGCTAGAGATCCAAAGATCGATCGATATCTCTGAAATTTCCTATTTTTTTATCTTCGATATTTCCTATTATATATTTCTTTAATGGTGATGATTAGGGATGTGACATTGTGCATATTGCATATATGCAGTCCTCTGCATATATTCCAAGAGCATATAATATGCATGTGAACATATATGCTAACCGAGAAATATTCACTTCTTGGTCAATTTTAATATGTAAATGTCTAACCTATGCCGTTTTCTTCTGGGAGTCATACATAGAAAACGATTTTAACTGTGAACTCAAGTATAAATAATCAAACAAATTATTCCAATTTAAAAAGTTTGTAGGTGGAATATTGAAACTACAAATGTATTAATAAATTTATATGACCCTTGGTATTTAGTAAATATTTATAGTAACTGATCAATAAATGAATAACATTATTTAAGAGAGTTGTACTACTCGAAAAATATGAAATATAATTTATTAAAGTAATTAAACACAAAACGGTATACATTTACCATTTAATGACTTAGTGTCGCTGCTTATAGCTGAGGATCTTTAAAGGGATCCACTGGTCTAACAAGATGGTTTATAATTTTCGAGTCATGACTGAAGTAATGAACGGAATGTGATATACGGATGTAGGATATTTTAGAAGACTGAATTTGGCCGAAGGAAATGTTTGCTCCTCTTGTTTCTTGTGAGTTATGATGTATAACGGGTGTTTTCCTAGTACAAAAATACAATAGGAGATTCACTTTTAAAATCCTGATATACATACCATTTAATAAAGTGCAATTCAACTGTTTGAAATTGAATGTGTATGTTTGAAATTGATTTACTATTAAAGAAGTCTGAATTTAAAACAGCTTTGTTATATTTTGATTTTAAAAGTTAAACAATTTGTAGTAAAAATATAAAAAATAAGATTACACTTTCGTTTTTTTTTTTTGTAAGTTCCATTCAAACCACCAAAGTAGAATAATATTCAAAACATAACTAGTTACAGATTAACTTCATTTTAAATTCCGTAATTAACTTTGAGCATATAATATGCACACTATATTGAATAATTTCTGTCATATAAAATGCATATTTCCAATATGCAATTTTGTTCTGCATATATGCACATTGACTTTTTGCATATTATATGCAGAAATAGTCATATACAGGGTGGGGCGTAAGTTTGGAAGCAAATGAAAGTGCATATTATAATCCAACGAAAAATATATTTAATAATTTACAGTTATGTATTATTACATAAGGGTTTTAAGAATTCAAAAATCATAGATTTATTCAAAATGTCCCCCCTTGTTTTTAATAACAGCCTCAAATCTCCTTCGAACTCCTCCTACTGCGGCACGCAACTGTTCTTGTGAAATTTCCTTCCAAGATCTCAGGAGCGAACGCTTTAAATCATCAACACTGTGATGGAATTTACCACAGGCCTTTGATTCAAGAATGGACCATACCGAAAAGTCCATAGGATTAAGATCTGGGGAGCAGGGAGGCCACATTTCTTTGGACCAAAACCGTGGAAGATGGTCATGGCACCAGTTTTGAGTGACATTTGCAGTATGTGAAGTCGCGCCGTCTTGCTGAAATGTCCATTGAGTGCCATTACCGAAGTGATCCTTAGCTGACTCCAACATTGGCGTCAAAATATTCTCAATATAACATTTAGCATTGATTTTGGCGCTTTGTTCCACAAAAATTAAAGGAGATCTCCAAGTTTCTGAAACGGCGGCCCAGACCATTACTGAAGCAGGTTTCATGGTTCTGTGGACAGTTTTTTGGTTGTATGGGATGTCTTTTGCACTTTTACCAATTATTCTGTCATTCCTCCGGTTGTGAGCCATTTCCACTGTAAAATTTTTTTCGTCAGACCAAACAATTTCACCAGCCGTGCCAGACTTCAATTCTCTCAGAAGTGCTTTGCTTCTCTCCAATCTCTTTTTCTTTACAGCTTCTGACAGAGTCTGTCTCTTTTGGAGGGTGAAAGAGGACACCTTTAGGTCTTCTTTGACAACTCTTCTCATTGTTCTGGGACTCACATTAGCTGTTTTGGCTAACAATCGTATTGACCTTTTCGGGTTCCTCCTGATCTTCTCACGGGCACATTTTATAAGTTGTTTGGTGCGTTGTGAGCGTTGTCTACCACTTCTTGGACGATCAGTCAAGTCCCCTCTCTCATTAAAACGCTTCACACACTTCCAAACAGTCGATCTCGCTATTGAGAGAGTCTTTGAAATGACGGAATCTTACTTCCCGGCACGGTGTAGAGCAATAATAGCTTCTCTTTTGTCTGACATTTTTGAATTGACTAAATTTTTGTAAAAAATAACACTGCCACGTCATAATGTAGTGTCTCTACTATAGTTCAAACCCTATCACCTACTTAGGAACTTATTTTTAAGAATTATATTAATGTTTGAAAAATTGCTTCCAAACTTACGCCCCACCCTGTAATATGCTGCATATCGCGTCAAAAATTATGCTTATTTTATGCTGCATATTGTCACATTCCTAGTGATGATCAAAGTGCAAAATTTTAAATCCTTTGAATGGATATAGATAATTTCGAACTCTCTGGGGCATGGTATCAGACTAGGTGTTTAAAATCACAATCAGTACAGGCATCCCCCGCTTTAGTTACCAAATCACGACTCAGTTTAGTTACCAAACGGTAACTAAAGCGAATAAAAGTAACAAGAAATTTATAATTGTCACTCCTAGATTATATATATCATTTTCTATCAGTTACAGAAAGAATTTTTTTTTAGAGTTAGTAGAGTACTACGTATATAAGCATATTAATAATAATATACGGTCTTTCATTGTTTGTGACTGTAATGAAAAAGTTTAAAGTCGTGCATTTATTAAATGTTTTAAAATCCATCCATAGCTTAACTCTCACTAAGTATAGGTGAGTAATTAAAAGATACTTAGATTTCTATAATTATTGTGCTACATTTAACAAACCGCAATTTTATGCTCTATGAAATGCTTTTGGTAGTATGGGTACTAAGTTCCAAGTTATTGGTTGGTTCTACAATTTCGGACACGTCAGAAAAGAAAATATTATAATTATTATTTAACTAGTTATACTAAGTTCCAAGTTATTGGTTGGTTCTACAATTTCGGACACGTCAGAAAAGAAAATATTATAATTATTATTTAACTTCTATTCAAATTGGTATCATGCTTATCAATTGAAATAGAAGTAAATAATGATTATTATACAGAGATTTTTACGTGTTCGAAAATATGGAACCGTGCAATAACCCGGAACCATGGCCTACTTAACTTTACGGCCCTACAGTCTGCTGTTCATGAAAAAAATTAGAAGGGTAACTTTTCACAATTTAATTACTTTTTTCTTACTAACATTTTTCGAAAAGCTTCATAAATTTATACATATATTAATTTTAAGTCTGATGTTAACTGCGCATTTTAAAGGTGGAAAATAATATATTTTTAATGCAGAACCTTCTTATTCAAAACATTCTAACAATATTATGTACTCATATATACAAACTGAAAATTCAGATCATCACAGATGAACGAAACAGCACTAGGATTAGATTTGCAATATATGTATGTTCACCAGCTTTTCGACCAGACATTTTCCAGTTACAGATAATTCCATAGACCACATCAAGGATGGCAAATGATTTGCTGACATACTGTACCAGATCAGTTGTGGGTATTAACAGGCCACCACAAGAAAGTATCTGAAGAAAATCATTATCAGGAGGTAGCTACCATAGAACTTTTTGAACAATCAAGTGTGAGATACTTTTTTTGCTGTTTGAACAGGCCTTCCATTTACTTAGTTTTTTTTTCGCAATATATCTAGCAATGACCGACTACTTCTACCGAGCTTTCATTCAAACAACATCCAACTTGCTCTTGGAGCTTCTTAGATTCTTCATAATCTTGGTTTGCACGGATTTCTTCATCACTGTATATAGATTCTTTTAAAAGTGACTTGGTAGAGAGTATGCATTCTGATGTATTTACTTCACGAAGCTCTACTAAAAATCTCATCAACTCATTTCACGATATTTAGAAAATTGAAGCTTTAGTGGATCTGTCTGAAAATGAGCTGTCAAGTCATACGAATATCCTTCTTGCCGAAGATCTTCAATTAAACAAGCAGTGCATCTTAAAGTCGTGATTAATGCAGAACTAGTTTGCTTGCTTAAAGTAATTTTTTTTTATAATTTAGGCATTGAGAGCTAGTCCATTCCGATATCCATTGTGAGAGCTGCCGAAAGAGCTCTGGTTTCAAATCATTTGGTCTAACGGCGTCACCTTCGTGGAATATTAAAACTGTGATTTGCTATTTGACATAGTGCACCATAGATTAATTAGTCGTAAGAACATAGCTTCATCTTTCCGTTTAGGAATGTAACTTTCGATAGCAGCTTCGTTGTGAGAAAACTCCTCCATGATGTTGTGAGCAAACTCCTCCATGATGTTGTGAGCAAACTCCTCCATGATGTTGTGAGCAAACTCCTCCATGATGTTGTGAGCAAACTCCTCCATGATGTTGTGAGCAAACTCCTCCATGATGTTGTGAGCAAACTCCTCCATGATTTTGTGAGCAAACTTCTCCATGATGTTGTGAGCAAACTCCTCCATGATTTTGTGAGCAAACTTCTCCATGATGTTGTGAGCAAACTCCTCCATGTTGTTGTGAGCAAACTCCTCCATGATTTTGTGAGCAAACTCCTCCATGATGTTGTGAGCAAACTCCTCCGTGTAGTTGTAAGAAAACTCCTCCGTGTAGTTGTGAGCAAACTCCTCCATGATGTTGTGAGCAAACTCCTCCGTGTAGTTGTAAGAAAACTCCTCCGTGTAGTTGTGAGCAAACTCCTCCGTGTAGTTGTGAGCAAACTCCTCCGTGTAATTGTGAGCAAACTCCTCCGTGTAGTTGTGAGCAAACTCCTCCGTGTAGTTGTGAGCAAACTCCTCCGTGTAGTTGTGAGCAAACTCCCCCGTGTAGTTGTGAGCAAACTCCTCCGTGTAGTTATGAGCAAACTCCTCAGTGTAATTGTGAGCAAACTCCTCCGTGTAGTTGTGAGCAAACTCCTCCGTGTAGTTGTGAGCAAACTCCTCCGTGTAGTTGTGAGCAAACTCCTCCGTGTAGTTGTGAGCAAACTCCTCCGTGTAGTTGTGAGCAAACTCCTCTGTGTAGTTGTGAGCAAACTCCTCCGTGTAGTTGTGAGCAAACTCCTCCGTGCTGTGGTAAGTAATTGTCTTTTCGATTTCTGAATCTACTCCATTTCATCAACAAGTCTGGTTTCTTCGTAGGGAACATAAAAATTGGGTAACTTTCGGGAGCATTATCATTCCTCAAACGTTTTTATATCCAAATGACGCGGTGGAATGTAGCATTTCAAATTTTTATTTTAATATTTTCAATCTTACTTCACTTTTCCTGATAGATTAATTCACATAAAATTGATAAAATATCACAATGATTTGCTGCGTTTTATATACATCCATACAGAATACGAACGCAATTAAGAGTAATTTATTAAACTAATTAAATCGAATATTAATTTCTATCGTATAAAAAAGACCAGTAAAAGTTACCCTTCTAATTTTTTTCATGAACAGCAGACTGTAGAGCCGTATAGTTAAGTAGGCCATGACGGAACTTACCCTAAAATGGGACATGTTGAATTTCTGAACCAATTGCTTCTAATAACCTCATCTGGATTATAATTTTGATGTTTTTTAGTTACAGTGAAATGATCACAACAAATTGTCTCCGTTTTCTATGTTCACGAATGGCACTTATTTCGTGACATGACTCGAAATAAGTACCACTTTTATTAAAGCGGGTTGTAATTAAAGTGAGGCCTGCCTGTATCCTACTCTAAAAATATTTCACTGAGCACAACATTTCTGTTTGATCAATGAAACACAATTATACCTATATGTCAAAATATCCTACTAATTACTTATATATATTCTGAGTGCGAGTTAATCTATGGTTAAATTTTAATTAATTCATTATTTTGAACTTTCATCACAGAACTTTTATCTTCAATCTAAGTCGTGGCCTCAAAATGTTTTCTTCAATTTGAACTCATAGCGAATGAAATTTTTGAAGGAGTTAGAATTATATAAAAATTTGACCCTCTTATAACTATGCATTTGTAATAAGACTAAGTTATGACATATACCCTACTGCTAAAAATATTTCACAGAGCACAAAATTCCTATTTGTTCAATGAAACACAATTATACAAGTCAAAATATCAAACTAATTACTCAACTATTATGACCTATATTTACTGAGTGAGAGTTACCCAACTAATATGGATGTATCTATTCGATGTCTAAACGACTCTGTATAACCTCTCTTCTGACATCGAATACCAGTAACAAATTAGACATGGTGACATCAAGTAGACATCAATCCGATATCCGTTTGCACCGCTAAACCGCATCATATCAGGTATATTTGGCATCCAAGCAAAACCGTTTTAACAGCGTTGAATAGAAAGATAAATTACGACATCCAACATACATAGGGATTCTGCATCGAACAGACGCCTAATTATATATCTAATATGCTTCGACACGATATTCACTTGCATCCATTAAATAAATAATTTGAAATTGAAAACTCTTATTTCATTGATATAACGTATTGTACGTTTAGATACATATCAATTCGATTAATGTTACATATAAATAAATGAGAATAAATATAGTGATGTGTCCGGGTATTGATCGTGGGTCCATCTGTCCTCGTGCCTGTACCTCTGTAATTTTGCCACCGTGGATGCATTTACCTACAAAAAACATTTTGATATTAAACGACCCGGAGATACTTGAAGATATTTTAAAGAGAATAGAACAATACAGGCAAGAACCGCTTTTATAACCAAAATCACAACTTAATCTTATTACAAATAATAATGAATTGGTCATCTTTTTATATAATATATAGTAACTCCTTAAAAATTTCGTTCTCTTTGAGTTCAAATTAAAGAAAATGTTTTGAGGCCACGATTTAGAATACAGATGAAAGCTCTGTGATGAAAGTTCAAAGTAATGAATGCATTAATTAAAATTTGACCATAGATTAATTCTCACTCACCCAGCAAACATGAATGTATCTATTCGATGTCTAAACGACTCTGTATAACCTCTCTTCCGACATCGAATACCAGTAACAAATTAGACATGGTGACATCAAGTAGACATCAATCCGATATCCGTTTGCACCGCTAAACCGCATCATATTAAGTATATTTGGCATCGAAGCGATACCGTTATAACAGCGTTGAATAGAAAGATAAATTATGACATCTAACATACATAGGGATTCTGCATCGAACAGACGCCTAATTATATATCTAATATGCTTCGAAACGATATCCACTTGCATCCAAAAAATATAGAAATTAAAATTGAAAACTCTTACTTCATTGAGATAACGTACTGTACATTTAGATGCATATCAATTTGATTGATGTTACATAATGTTATGTGTAAATTAAATGGGAAGAAATGAAGTGATGTGTCCGGGTATCGTTCGTGGGCCCATCCGTCCTCGTGCCTGTACCTCTGTCACATTGCCACCGTGGATGCATTTGACTAAAAAAAATTTTGATATTAAACGACCCGGAGATACTTAAAGATATTTTAAAGTGAATATAACATACAGGCAAGCACTGCTAATATAACCAAAATCACAACTTATTCTTACCACAAATAGTAATGAGTTGGTCAAATTTTTATAAAATTGTAACTCCTTAAAAATTTCGTTCCCTATATGAGTTCAAATTAAAGAAAATGTTTTGAGGCCACGACTTAGAATGCAGATGAAAGCATTTATTAAAATTAATAGATAATTAGATTTTTATAATTATTGTGTTTCATTGAACAAACAGGAATTTTGTGCTCTGTGAAATATTTTTAGCAGTAGGGTATATGTTCCAAGTTATTAATAGGGTCTATATTTTCGAACACGTGATAAAGGAAAATATAATAATTAGTATTTAAATACTATTTAATTAGAAACAAAATAGCTGAAGGTATAGCTGAAATAAAAGTTAAATAATGATTATTATATATAGATTTATTGAGTCCGATTACCACTTTAAGTTTAATTATCTATAATGTGAATCACTGAATTTCAATCGTCTCATTTGCAGCTTTTGGCACTATGGTGAAAGCTCAAGCTATCGGATATGGGGTTCCGCATTTTATGTGGAAAAATTATTTATGCAATGATTTTTATTTCTAAACTTGTATTTTACGTACTGGTATCATGGATGCCAATTTAAGTAAGAATTTAATAGTGATAATTATTATTATTTATTTATTACATATTCGAAAAATGTGGAACCGTCTGATAACACAGAATTTACTCTAAAATGAAACATGTTAAATAGCCCATCAACTTTTAATTATTTACGTTTAGTAGAGGTTTAACGTCTGCTTCAGAACCAAAGGCCATGTCGCTGACGTGAAAAGGAAATGAAATACAAGGGACTGGAAGAAGCAGTGAGAAAGGAAAGTGGCCACATGGACAAAGTCACGACGCTCATGGATGTTGAAAAGCTACTCCGTGAATGCTGTCACTTACCGAGGAATGTGACAAAAATGGTCACAAGCACCGCTGGCTGCACTCAAGGATGGAAGAGGGAAATGAAGAGGTGATAGTAAATGAAGTCTACGAGCCTACTTTACACAAAATCTAAGACCTCGTACGTAATTGTAGAGTATTACCCTAGCGCTATCCCCTAAAACTGCATGGAGAGTTAAAAACACTATAAACAAAAAATAGACGCCACCCCCCTTCTCTTCCATTCAACAAAGACAGCTTCAGGAACCCCTCGGGGTTTATTTACAATAAGCAGTTTAGAATAGATTCATAACAATGAATGCACTGGCCATCGAAAAATCACTTTATTGGTTATCCATTTCATTTTCACGGTACTGGATGAACAATATTCAACAACCGATGTTCCAGTATCGCTTACTTTACGTTGATCCATTGTACAATCGCACTAGCGTGCCAATGCCCGATCGTACCTTGATAACTGCCGTAGTCCCCTATAAATTCATTAATTATTGGGTATAGTTTAAAGGGAGCACAGCGTACGTTATATAGAAAGGTACAATCCAATTGAATAAAAATAATTCCTACATTTCTATACGTATTAAATAACAGGAAGATAAGAAAATGAATTTCCAAATTCGAAACGATTTTTTTAAAACTACGTATCTGTTTTCGCACTTCTGGTCGAAGTATAAATTCAGATATCATTCAGAAACAGACATTCCGATATATACTATGAGTCGAAATGGTTGCTAAGTCGATACCCACCGTTAGCGCTACGAATTCGACAGCAAACGGCATCGAATCGACGTTCATATGTTTGTTCGGTAGTTATACCTCAAGAACTACGTTCTCTATGATTTAAACAAAGAAAACTACTTCATAACTCAGGATCATTTCATAACTCAGGTCCTTCATTACTCGAGTGCTTCATAAAAAAAAATTCATAACTCAGGAGTTTTACTGTATTCTGATTCTATTATATATGTATACTCCACCGACCACCTTCCCCTCCAACTCTAATTACTCCCGACCCTAATTAAGTCCTAGTAATCTAGTAAGTCGATAAATGGGTAAAAGTTATCTATAAGTATGGAAAATTGAATAAATATTGAGAATTATTATATTTATTAACCATTAAAAAGTTTTAAAACCACTATTTCGAAATTGATCAAAATACCATTCATCGTCACCCCCATGACGATAAATGGAAAACCCTCTTTATTGATACCCAAATATCGACACATCGATTTATTTTAAATATTGATGACCTAATTAATTTCTTATTTTATATTTAAGAAATGCAATAAACACAAGCAAAATTGTATAAACATTATTATTTATTTTTTATTTGAAGCGTAAAATCGCGCATAACAAATTCTCTATACCTAATCAATTTCGGTATGTTCATCCTGAATGTACCATATCGTCATACATCTTAACAGTTAAACTGACACTCTAACTGTAATTTTAACTGAAATTATTTACATTTTTGAAACTATATTAAAAATATATGGAAACATCGAATTGTAAAAACCTAGACCATTAAAATGTTCCTAGGTCTTGTTATAGACGAAAATAACTGAAACGTGACGATAAATAGAGAGTGGCGATACAAGGATCCCTTACCCTACCTACTTACATATTTATGTTCAAGGGTTCTCTATATAATATATTAAGAAGTATAAATTAGGAATTGGCTTACCTAGACCTAAACATATAATCTAACTAGTTAGATAGGTAATTAAAAGTTATGCATTAATAAGTACCCAAGTCTAATAGAAAATATACCTATATACGCCTTTGTTAGTATCTTCATGGATTAATTTGTCAAATATTTCAACTTCGCTTTCAATCTTTTAACTTTAACCTGAGTGTGAAAATGTACAAGTTGAAGAAAGATATAATTATGAGGGAAAGTGTGGAGAGCTGTTTACTAATGGTTTGGAAAAGCAGGATCTAACAGTAACAAGGTTGATCAGATTGGGAAAGAGACAAGTAGGTAAAGATAGACCTCTAATAGTTAAGCTGAATAATGAAGAGGATAGGAAAAACATTATTCAAAAAGCCAAAAAACTAAGAAATATAAAACAGTATATATAGTTAAAGACATATTTATTAATATACAGGGGATTCACTGACATTAAAATGATGGAAGTAACGGAGATGCTAGCAAAGGGGACCAATGAGGAGAATTTACTAAAGATCATTTGCCTCGTAGAAAGTTAAAACTCATGAAAAGTATATAAAATTGGATTGGACTGATGATAAAAGTAATAAGAAAAATGAGGGATATGGAGGACAAGAAGGGGGGAGGGGGAGGATTATCTGTGGTTGCATTGAGGGACGGTGTTGAATGTACAGAGGTCAGTAGTCAAAATAAAGACTAGTTGGCAGTCGTTGTGGAGGTGGGAAGGGAAAAGGTTCTGTTAATAGTTGCATATATGGATGTTAATGATATGGTCAGAAATGATAGAATCTATGCAGATATATCAGGAATCATACAGGGTATTGGGGTGGAGATGCCATTGCTGGTGCTTGGGGACTTTAATGGATATGTGGGATTTATTGGGGAACATGTATGTAATAAGAAGGGGGATATGATGCTTGATTTCTCAGATAAGTGGGGACTGACTATTCTGAATGCCGATGATAGATGCATAGGGAAGTACACTAGAGTTCAAGGGGAAGAAAAGAGTGTTATTGATTTCTATATGGTGAATGAATGCATGTATAAAAGATTTGTTAGGATGAAGGTTGATGAGAATAAGGAGATGTTTGATTTGTCGGATCACTGCTGTATCAGCGCTGACTTTATGGTAAAGGAAGGGAGAACTGGGAAGAATGGAGAGGAGGATAGGGAAGTGGAGTTCTAGAATGAAGAAGTTTGTTCAGGAGATGGAGGAGCAGTTGGGTGGTATTCAGGAGCTGAATATACGAAAGTTGGAAGTAATGAAGCAACAAGCGGACACTCATAAAGAAGAAGAAGAAAATAAAGGTAAATAAAGGAACAGGAAAGCTGGAGCCCAGCTGGATGAATGATAAGATAGAAAAGAAATAAAATTGAGAAGGAACTACAACAAAAAACATAGAATAGCACAAGGGGATGAAAAGAATTTATTGTGGGGAATGTACCTGAATCAAAAGAGGAAGGTACAGAGAGAGGTTTGGGAGGCCAAATCAAAATATGAAGTTAAGATATCTAAAAAAATGGACAGGATAAAGGAAGGAAGAAGATGTGGCAAATGATTAAGAAGCTGAGGGATGACAGGAGTGGCGAGGAAGTAAAATCAGATTTATGATGGACTATTGGAAGAATATATATTAAAAGAAATAAAATGTAATGAGGGAAACATGGAGCAGAAACCGGAGGGATTACTGTGAAAAATGGAGGTAAGGTATTCAAGGGAGGCAGGAGCGGGGGATTGATGATAATTGTGGTAAGGCAATAGAAATGGCTCAATTTGAGTACAAGGTAATAGCGAGAGGTACAGTAGTTGTGTGGCTAGGTTGAGGTGTGGAAGTAGAATGAATATACAGCTCAATTAAGAGTCTAAGCTAAACGCATAGGAAATATTTAAACACAACTCAGTTATCTATTAGGCTGCGCATACTAAGGGTAAATCACAATACCACTATATTACATTCCTCCCTCTAGATATGACATATATTATTAGAAATTATTCTACAGAATACACAGAACAAACATAGCAACATTATACATTCTGTAGCGACAGTAATATTAATATAAACAAACAAATTTTATATTTATTTTGGAACCAATATTAAAAAAAAATAATCCATAAGAAAATTAGAATTACAGAATAGCAAAAAGTGTTTTGAATCAAAAAGGATATAGTACATTATACAGAAGAACAATCACAAGCACGTAGACAGTACAGAATAGTAATAACTGAATTAAATCAATAATAGAATCATTCAATGGGTTTTGTGGTCCTTGTGGAACGTCTCAGGATTGGTGGTTTTTCCATTTGGGAAACACCAACGTTCTTCAGGTCTTCCGGAATTTCATCATCAGTTCCTCCGTCAGTGGTCATATTCTCAGGGATCGTCCTGGGGATGAGTTGGTCCAAATGCCGTTTCACCATACGTCCCTCCTCGGCAGTGCATTCGTAGGAGATGGGCCAGTTAGTCTCTGTACGAATGCTGGTGACCACTTGCTCGTGTCCTTAGAGTAGTCTCTCACCATTACAGGATCACCATCGAATATCGCCCTAATTGTCTCATTAGTAGGATGAAGACCTTCAGCATCAATCAGGTAACCAAGAAGAGTCACTTTAGGAACTCCAATCGAACATTTAGATAATTTTAGTTTCAATCCAGCATCTTGCATCAGATTAAGAACCTTGTGGAGTCTTTCATCATGTTCTACAACCGTGGGAGCGCTAATAAGGATGTCATCTAGGTAGCAAAACACTCCAAGAATGTCTGTTAGTAGACCCTCCATCGCACGCTGAAAAATACCAGGTGATGATGCTACACCAAACAGGGGCGTATCTAGGATTCGGTCAAGGGGGGGGGCACTTTTCAAAAAAATTAACGTTTCTGAAAGAAAATCTACGGATAATTCCTCAGACTAATCAGTTATTTGATTATTTTAATTGCTTTGAACATGCTTACACTGTGTTCCGTCAGAAGCGTCATTTTCTATATTGCGAAATGGGAGGACGTCATTATGTTCATAAAGTATAAAGAATGGATTTTATCCTATTAATATTAGCATTTTTCTTAAACCTAAAAAATTTTTTTGAATTTGAGAAGAAATGCATCGTCCTGTACTCTGTAGTTTGCCAAAACACCTTCTTCTTCAACAGTATGTCGAAAATTCATGCTTCACTCCATGACAAGTGGAAGGGCGGCTATAAATCTTACACCTGAAAAAGTTCACAAGATTTCATGGTCTATTCAATGAAACTGGTTCTATTCACAAGAAAAGCAAATGATACCAAAACCAAAATGAACAGAAACAGTGATTCAGGAGGTGAAGAGTTTCTATGAAGAACCCCCCAGAACCCCCAGTTTTTCAGCAGATTTCACCAACCATAACTCCGTTGCGGAGGATCGTCAGGTACACTAATGAAAATCCCTGAAATATCAACGGAATGAATGATAGATATGATGCCAAGGTTATATCTTTGTTGCCATTACTAATTGAATTAATCTAATTCTAATATTTCATGCATTCCTTGATGATGATGGCAACTTGTCATCGGTTAATGTTGTTTCATATCTCAAATTGCTTCAGGACATTATTTGGTGCTAGTTTGATATGCGATCTGATCATCATTTACTGGTTTGGCAAGCGATCTATTTAGAATTTATTAACAAATATGAAAGATACAAACAGGTATACGAGATACCAAATATATATAGTATTTTATTTTATTAAATATATATAAACCATTTACATATACAAAGCTTTATTATGGAAATGCAAGAAAATATCGTTATATAAACTACATCCTACCAAATTTATTTGAATATAAAGTAAAAACAAGCAATTAATATACGTTTTTTTTACTTCTAATGCATTGTGACAATATCATCTCGTCTATACTGTTTATTTTGTACTTATTAAAATAAAAATACTAATGCATTATCAGATCACATTAACCTCACAGATCGCATACCAAACTAGCACCCCTTATTTGGCCCATACTGCACCATTCTGCATCTCGTTCTTCACTTTGGTAGATGCAAGACGGCGCTCCACCACATTGAACAAATGCAGTTCTAGAATTTCTCATTGAAAAGGTTTGAGGTCGATTCATTAGCAAAAGAACGGAAAATTCCTGGGCAGCACACAATCAATATCTCAACCCTTTGGATTTTCACTTCTTGGCTGCTGCACAAACTCGAGTTTATACAGTGTGTCCGCAAAAAATGTATCCACTGTCATCAAATTTATCATAAGTACTATTGAAAAATTAATTAATATTGATATACGTATCTATGGTACCAACATATTTTACATATTATCGTGGAATAATGAATAATGCAGATTCAAGGCAGTGGATACATTTTTTCTGGACACACTGTATGTGTAAAAGAATATTCCATTGTGTCTCTTATACAAAGTGTTTAAAGTTTCGCTGAAAGGTATAACCCGGAGACCCTTAAGAAATTTGGAAGAATGTTTCTAAGTTTGCTTCGTTCTGTCTTCAGGCTGGAGGAGGTCATTTTCAACAACTTCTGTAGGGCCACAGGAGATGTGGTTCATATGATATAGCCATATATATAGGACAATAAATTTTTAATAAAAATACTTTCTCTTCCATCAACGTACGTGGTGTATCTATGATGACAATTGATGCATTAGAAGTGCTTCTAATTTGCAATTAAAAAATGTCGTTTCTGATGGAACACAGTGTGTCAGTGGATGAATTGTATAGCCCATAGGCAGTATATGAAGTCTAATAGACTGATAGTTATTAACTTCACCATAATATTCAATCATTGGCTGCAGCAAAAACAATCAAAACCATATTGCTACACTGTGTTTCATCAGAGTATTTTTTTAATTGCGAATTAGAAGCACTTAAAAATAATTCAAAAACCATTATAGATGCATCACTTTGAAGGAAAAGAAAGGATTTTTATTATTATTAAACATTTATTGTCTTATATCTTATGAGGCACATCTCCTGAGATCCTACAAAAGTGGTTGAAAATGACCCCTCCGATGTGAAGACAGAACGATGCACGCTTCAGAACATTCTTGCATACTTTCTTGAGAGTCTTATTGTTATATTTTGAGCGAAGATTTGAGCACAGTGTATAAGAGACTCATTGGGATTTGTTTTTTTCTTATATATAAACTTATAAACTCGAGTTTGTGCAGCAGCCCATATGCGAAAGTCCAAAGAGTTGAGATCTGGACTGTGTGCTGATCATGAATTTTATTTCCGTACTTCTACTAATCACTCGACCTCAAAACTTTTCCTTAAATTCTAGAGCTGCATTTGTGCAATGTGGTCTTGCATCCACCAAAGTGAAAAAGTTGCAGGCTGGGCCAAATAATGTGCTGGAGCAATCAGAGTTTTGAAACCCATTAACTGGTAACAAATTGCCATATTCGTTAAGGAATGCTTGAACAATTGGAACCATTCCATTAATAATTGCAACGAAGATCATTACCTTAGCATCATAACTATCATTTGTTTTCCAGATATTTCGAGGATATTCATTCGTTTTTTTTTTTCGATGTGTTTTTGATGGAGGCAAATTATCTTCTCGTCTGTCAAAACGATTGAATTGGCAATGTTGGATGGTTGCTGCATAATCCACTCACAAAACCGCTATTTATATGATTTTCGTTAATGGTCGAACTGAAGTTCAATGACAAAACGGAAACTAAATGAATGTATGACGATCCTCCACCACGTGGTTTTGGTGTGGATGAAATCTGCTGAAAAGCTTCTTTGAGAGAAAATCTAGTGGTTTCTTTAAAGAAACTCTTCACCTCCTGAATCGCAGTTTGTGTTTTTTTGGTTTTGTTTTCATTTGCTTTTTCTTGTGAATAGAACCAGTTTCATTGAATAGACCATGAACTCTTGTGAACTTTTTCAGGTGGTAAGATTTAGCCATCCTTCCACTTATCTTAGGAAAGCATGAATTTTGGGCGTACTGTTGAAGAAGAAGGTGTTTTAGCAACTACAGAGTACAGGACGATGCATTTCTTCTCAAATTCAAAAACATTTTTAAATTGAAGAACAATGCTAATATTAATAGGGTGATAGAAATCCACTCTCTATGGACAAAATGGCTTATACATAATACTACTTGAAGCAATTTAATTTCTCCAATTTCGCAATTAAAAAATGACGATTTTGATAGAAAACAGTGTTCAAGCATGTCAAAAGCAATTAAAAATAATCAAATAATTGACAGTTCTTCAATTTGGAGGATTAATCCATATAGTTTAATTAATCCGTAGATTTATTTTTAAAAAGTTCAGACCTCAAGGGGGGGGGGGGGCATCTGCCCCAAATGCCCCCCCCCCCCCCTTGTATACGCGCCTGACACCAAAACTAAGTCTGTTATAGACAAACAAACCACGATGGGTATTCAGAACAG
This sequence comes from Caprella mutica, assembly GCA_947561585.1. Classification (NCBI taxonomy): domain Eukaryota; kingdom Metazoa; phylum Arthropoda; class Malacostraca; order Amphipoda; family Caprellidae; genus Caprella; species Caprella mutica. The sequence goes on from CANNZV010000639.1 coordinate 273,746, forward strand.
TGTATTGCTTAGATGCTTCATCCAATTGAAGCTGTGCTTAGGCTTGGGACATGTCGAGTTTAGAAAATATTGCTCCACCAGATAGTTTGCTGAATAGATCTTCTAATCTTGGGATAGGATAAGTATCCAAACGTTCTGCTTTATTAACAGTTAGTTTGTAGTCACCACAAAGTCTAATTAAACCATCAGTTTTTACAACGGGAACAGTCGGCGCTGACCACCTCGAATTTGCCATGGGACTAATGATACCCTCATTGAGAAGCCTGTCGATTTCTTTATCTACTAGATCTTTCAGTGCGTATAGGGAATTAGTCTTGCTTTACAAAACCTAGGTGGAACCTTGGGATTAACTTCGATTGTATAGAACTTGTCTTTCATACAACCTAATCCTGGCGAAAACAGAGTTTTGAATTGTTCCCTAAGATCAAGTTCGTTATTGTAGATGTTGTGGATTGATTGTAAAGGGACTCTGTCTAATGCAGGATATTAGATCCCTAACCAGTAAAGATGGACCTTCGCCGTCAATAACCACAATAGTAGACATGATCTCCTTTTTGTCGTTCTTGGAATTAGTAAGTTTAACTCCAACTTCTATTTCTCCTGCAATAAATAATTTAGTGCCTCTATAAGCTTTAAGTTAGACCACGGAAACCTCCAACTTAGGTTTTGCAGCAAGATCCCATAACTGTTCATACGTAGATTTTGATATCAATGAACGAGCTGCACCCGTATCAATTTCCATGAGCAAACTCTTACCATTTAGAGTAACCGTAGTGACGATAGGTTGAAGTTTCTTGCCAGAAATACCAAATACGTACTCATAGCAACTTGAATGATCTGGCTCTCGACTAGGACCAGCTCTGAGGACATTAATATTACCCTGCTTTGTTTGTTTGGATGTATGTTTCTTAAAACAACGACTCTTTAGATGACCTTTCTTGCCACAAGAATAACATTCTTGGTCTTTGTAGGGACAGTCAGCACGCCAATGCATCTTACCGCACCAAGTACAGGGTGTGGGTGGTTCTTTGTCCTTATTTGCTGTAGTGGATCTAAGAATCTGTTCTTGGCGTGATCTGACGACATTGATAGGTTGACCTCCCATAGCCAGGACTTCACGACTAGCTGCCTCTCCAGCTGATGCCATTTCAAGCGCTCGCTTGAAAGTTAGGTCAGATTCGGACAATAGAGCCCTTTGAGTTTCGGAGCTAGACAACCCCATAACAAATCTATCACAGAGCATGTCGTTTAGTTTGTCACCAAAGTCACAAGTGTGAGCTAAGTACTTCAACCCCGCTACAAAATCTGCTACAGTTTCTCCAGGCTTTTGAGACCTAGAGTATAAATTGTACCTCTCATAGATAACGATGACTTTAGGCTTAAAGGTTCCCTCCAAGCAAATATTTTTATTGCCTTATTCAACGAGGCTAATGTTCCTTATCATTCTGCTGCAAACCGCATCGAATTTGGTAGCATATTTTTTAATTTTATATGATTTTAAAGATTTTAATAATCAAAAATCTACAAAACCTATTTTACTTCCGACTTACTAATTTAAGAAATTTTCAGCCTGAAGAAAAAGGATGTACACCATTTGTTTTGATTGTCAAATAGGTCTATAGGTTTAATAAATTCATTTAATATTCGTTTAAAGGTATAAAATTGAATGAACTTATAATAGAAACGTTTATATATATACTTTTAGAAACAATTAATATCTAAAATAAAGGCCGAAAACGCATGGTTTGTTTATAAAATTCAAATTTGTAATGAAAACAAAGAGTGTAAAATCTTCTTTTTGAGCATCAAATTAGTGATTCGCTCAATTGTTGCTCACAGAGTATTAAAAAACTTTAAAAACAAATTATAAAATATATACTGAACCGAATTGTATGCGGTTTGCAGAATAATGATCCTAGACCTTAGTTCTATAATATTCTGTTTTAAACTCATTTTTTCCCGGAGCCTGGAGAGGACCTTTAAAGTGTTCTTTAAGAGCTGCAATTATGTCATCATATGACTGAGTAGCTGGGTCATTAGGTGATAACAGGTTGCGGGCCAAGGAATAGATCTTTGGTCCTCCCAATGTCAGAAAGGATGCCACCTTCTTTTCTACGTTCTTTACTCCGTTAGCCACGAGGAAAAGTTCGATGCGACTGACATAGGTATCAAAATTCTCCAGACTAGGATTGAAATTATCGATATTGCCAATTTTAGCCATTGTAGAGGTGTAGTGAAAAATACTCGTTGCCAATTATGTGGTAAGGCAATAGAAATGACTCAATTGGAGAACAGGTATTTATTTCAAAGAACACAACAAGGTAATAGCGTGAGGTACAGTAGTAGTGTGGCTAGGTTGAGGAGTGGAAGTAGAATGAATATACAGCTCAATTAAGAGTCTAAGGTATTTAAACACAACTCAGTTTTCTATAAGGCTGCGCATACTAAAGGTAAATCACAATACCACTATATTACAATAATCATATGCTGGAATTACCAAGAGTGAGGGTAAGAGGAGTGAATAAATGGATGGAAAGGGTGGTTTTTACAGGGGAAGAAATGAAGAAGAATATCTTGAAAATTAAAAATGAAAAACAAGGGGGATTGGATAATCTAAAGGGGGAAATGTATAAAGCATTGGGTAGTAGTGAGGTGTGTATGGGGAAGATGAAGGAGGTGTATAATGAATTAATGGAGGTGGGGGTGGCAGGGATGGAGAGGAAAATATCGAAAACTTGAATAATACCGTAAACCAAGAAACCTTAAGCTAAGGAACACAGACCTATTGCTCTCACTACAGTAGGATATAAGACCTTCATGGGCCTTCTGAAGGATAGGATGGTGGAGCAGGAGCTGGACGATTTAAGAGTGAAATCTCTGCAGAGCGGATTCATGAAGGGGAGGAGACTAGAAGAAAACCCAATTATATTGTCGCAGGTGGTGGAGGAGTGTTTTCAGATGAAGAGGGAGCTATGGGTTGTGGCTGTTGACTTCAGCAAGGCTTTTGACAGCGTGGAAAGAGGAGCCCTAGTCGAAGCATTGATGAGGTTCGGGTGTGAACCAAGAGTGATTGGTGATGTGGTAAATATGTATGAGGGGGACAGAACCAGGATTTATAGGGAGGGAAGAAAAATGGGGGAGTTGGAGGTGCATTGTGGGATTAGACAGGGGTGTACAGGGTCTCTGCAGCTGTTCCTGATGATAGTTAGCCAAATAATAGAGGATATGATGAGAGCTGGAGGGGTATACAGAAGTGGATTTATGCGAGTACCGATACTCTTCTATGCCAACGATGGGTTGATTTTGGCAAGAAGCAGGGCGGAGGCGGTGAGCATGCTCGGCAGGCTGGAAGAGATATGTGGGAGATATGGGCTGATTATTAACGAAGAGAAGAGTTACTGTTGATAGAGGGGATAGTGGGGTGGATTTGGGGGATGTGAGGTTGGTAAAAGAAATTAAGTATCTGGGAATGAAAATTAATAACAGCAGAGATTGTCTCAGGACACATAAATTGGAGAATATAAACCTTGCAAGAGAGATGATCAATGTGACATATAGTGTAGACTGTAGTTGCGAGAGCATGCCAGAGAATGATGATGGGGAAGACCTTTTGGAAAGGTGCAGTTTTGCTGAGGGTATTGCATGGAAGTGAAACGGTGGTTTGGAACGTCAGAGATTTGGAGAGCATTCAGAAGGTAGAAAATGGAGTTTGAAGGAGAGTTTTGAGAGCCCCGGATTATACGACGGTGGTGACTCTACAAGGAGAGGTTGGATGCTCTTCAGTAGTAGCTAGAGAAGAGATATGAAAACAAAAGTTAAGTTTGCTAGTTACCTGATGAGATCGGAAAATGGGATAGCAAGAAGAACTGTGGAATAGTTTGGAGGGGGAGGAAGGAGAGGTACGAAGTGGAGTAGGAGAGTGGAGGGATATTTAGCGGAGATAGGATTGGGTGGGGGGGGGGGTTGGGTG